>PVJD01010615.1:0-52250 GCA_004026545.1 Mormoops blainvillei
AAAGTCTTTTAAAAAAGGAAAGGGAGAAATTAGCAATGTATAACAAGAAAATAAAATAAAAAGGCAGAAATATTAATTATGAAGAGTAATGGTTAAAGTTAAGAATTATTCTAATTAAGGCTCCATTGAGCTTTTTGTGCAACTTTTAAAGATTATTCAAAAAGTTACATGGAAAAGAATTGCCTGGGTACTTCTGTGAAGTGTGCACAAGAGGCATTTGTCACATCAAATGCTGTCACTTAGTATCTAACTATTATAATTAGCATAGTGTGGTATTGGTGCAAAGGTATATAAATTGAACAGTGAAACCAAATACAAGGTCAGAAACAGAATCACAGGTATATGGAGTTTGGCCTATGACAGAGGTGGCTTGAGAGAAGTGTGGAAAAGAGGGAGTATTCTCCAGTTGAAAGTAAAAAAATGTTATTATGAAAAGAGAAAATTGTTGTATTCTCATCTCAATAATCAACTCCAGTTGGATTGGAAACTCAAATGTAGAAAATAATTGAAAAAAACCCAAATAGACAAGATTTCAGTTAAAAAAAAAACCAGTATTGACTATGAAATAAAAGATTAATTTAAATATATAAGATTAAAGTCAAGTCCCTTCACTGCTCTGCTTCTGCCCTACTTCTCTGGCCTCATTTTTTCCCCATATTTCTCACATTGCAACATTCCCTCTCTGTCTTTGCATTATTGCATTATACGTCTCTCCGGAGACTCCTTTCTCTATTTCCAACCCAGAAAATTCCCATTGCACTCAGAAAAATAAAGCATGTGTAGTCTCGTACTCTATCTTTGATTTCAGTAATAATTTTTAAACCACAAATATGTCAGTGTATTTCTAAAAATATAGAAAATTAAAGTATATAAAATATAGAATGCAATTTACATCATAATCATAGTCTTTTAAGAAGAAATGCAAAGCAATTAAAAACACTGAAGTTCTATAGTAAAAACTGATGAAGAAGAAGCACAGTATCATCTATAACATGGCTGAAGTTTGTACAATCGAATCAGTAAACAACGGCGGTTGAGGATCTTTAAAGGAACTACAAATGTGAAGATTATTTTAATTGAGGATGGTTTCTGAATTCAAATACGGAACTTCTCCTAGGTTCTACAGCCAGTTTTCTCAGCAGTCAACCAATAGTACACTTTTGTCAAACAGTTTTTACAAAATGGTCTAGAAAAAAACAAAACAGAACAAACTATTCTTCAAGAGAAAAATATATCTTTTCTCACAGAGACATAAAATTATTTTATTTAAATTCAAGAAAATGCTCCTAGCCAACTCATGCTCACAAAATATCTTGAACCTTAAGTTTAAATGCAGACCTATAAATTTAGTGTCATTAAATTGTGCTAAATTTGACTAGATTTACAAAACAAATAAACAAACAAACAATGGGCAACACCATAAAGGCTTAAAATTGAAAACACATTTTTCAAATATTGGAAATTTAACCCTGGCTGGTGTAGCTCAGTGGATTGGGCATCGGCCTGTGAACCAGGGGGTCACCAGTTCGATCCCCCAGTCGGGGCACATGCTTAGGTTGCAGACCACGTCCCTGGGTGGAGGGATCGCATGAGAGGCAACCACACATTGACGTTCTTCTCCTTCTCTTTCTCCCTCCCTTCCCTTCTAAAAATAAAATAAATAAAATTTTAAAATATATTGGAAATTTAGAACATCACTGGGTGTTTGGACCAAAAATGAAGCCAGGGAGAAGCCACCTCTGAGAGTTCTGAAAGGATGGCATGAGAAGTACAGTGTGCCCTCTCTTCTCAAAATAATCTTTTACATGGAGAAAAATTAGTTAAAAAATAAAACAATAATATAAAGTATCCTAAAATTGTCCTAAGGGCATACAGCAAATGAAGCAACATTCATTACGGTTAGTATGCTGCATCTTGGTAAGAAGAGTAGGAGACTATGTCACTTGAACTGTAGCTTTATCCCTTAGTCCCTTCTAACATTTGTTTTATGGAAACTGTATTCAGGGAGCTTTACTCTGAGAGGATACAGTCAAGAATATAGTGCTCTTCCCTAAAACCCAATCTAGGGCTATGGTTTCAACTTAGAAGGGGCGAGACACCAGGTCCCTCTCTTTATCTAGCCTTATGTTGCAGAAACTCTATTCCTACTGAGTGCTGTAAGAGGACTGAAGCTAGCTCCTTTGTGTAGGAAGCGAAACTCTAGTCCAGACACATCGGGCTAAGAATGCTGGGAACGTGATTGCCCTTGCTCCAGCTTACTCATAGGGTCGAGTTTCCACACCAGGAAATCAAGGTGCTACTACCTTCCCCCAGTGCCCACGTTTACTGCAGAGAGATTGCTCTGAGATAAGGGAAGCACTGTTCCTATTCCCAGGTCCTGTGTAGTGGCAAAGGGGTTCTGGCTGGGAGAGAGGCGTTATTTAAAGATGGAGAGTTCCACAGCTCTGTCTTGGGAGACTGACTTATTTGGATCAGAGCATAGAGAATTCCATGAGTGTGGGTATTGTTGCAAACAATGGGAATCCTGGTGAATATCAACAGAAAAAATGCTCGTAGTTCCATACTACTAGTAGATACAAGTGAAATGGCAGAACATTTATAGAAGTTTAACAGAGAGAACCAGGAAAGGGACAGCCAAGAAGAACCTCCCAAGATTAGCGTTAACCCTGAGGATTGGGAAGTCTTAATGCAGGCACCAGCCTGTGAACTCACAGGGACAATGAGAACAATGCTGGAAAGTTAAAAACATTCCCAAACTGTGCATGGACTCATCAGCAAATGGTGGAAACCTCACTGACACAAGAGACTTAACCAAACAGATTTATGCTCAGATATATCATAATCGAAATATTTTAAACGAAAGATAAAAAGAAAATTTTGAAAGCCCCAAGAGAAAAATGACTCATCATGCACAAGGGAAACCCGATAAATTAATGGTAGATTTTTTTACCAGAGGTAAGGGGGCCAGAGACAGTAGAGTGACAAATTCAACGTGTTGAAGGTAAGAAAACTATTGACCAAGTATTTTATATCCAGCAAAGCCACCTTTCAAAAATGAAGACGAATTAAAGACATTTTCCAGATAAAAAGGGTGAAAGGTTTTGTGTGTTATCAGACCTGCTTTGTAATACTTAACCACATTCTTCAGACTGAAAGCAAGCAACATCAGATTGTAATTTGAATCCATGTGACTAAGCAGATCATTAATAAGCACTTATGTAGATAATAATAAATGACAACATTACTGAATTTTTTTCCTTTTTACTCTTAACTGATTAAAAAAACAATTGTATAAAACTATATAAAACTACATTGCTGGGCTTAGAACATATACATGTAATATATTTGACAATAACAGGAGAAAGAATAAAAGTGGAAACAAAAATGTACTGGAGTAAGGAAATTACATAAGGTGGTAACTCAAATCCACAAGAATAAAGAGAATCAGAAATGGTAAATAAAGTAAATGCAACAAACTCTATAAACACACGCTTACTTTCCTTCCTTCTCTAACTTTCTTTAAAAGACATAAGATAATATAATTTTAACAATGCATTGTTGGGTTTGTAACATATATAGAGGAAATATGTGTAATAAGATTAGCAAATAAGGAGTTAATAAGGAGGGAAGGAATGGAGCTATATAAGAGTAAAGTTTCTATGTTTCACTGTAATTAAGTTAGTATAAACCTAGAGTATAGTTTGGTAATTTAAGATGTACATTTTTAACTATAGGACAACCAATAAAAAACTCAAAAATATGATTAAACATTATTTATGGACTTAAAATATTATACCAGGAAATTTCTACATAGAAAAAAACTTCCTCAGCCTGATAGAGGATACGTACAATAAACACATAGCTCAGATCACACCTAAGGGCTAAATACAGAATACTTCCTCACTAAGATCAGGAACAAAACAAGGCTATCCACTCTGGCCATCTCTCTCAAATATTATACTTGGCTCCACCCATGGCAGTTAGGCAAGAGAAAGAAAAAATGGGCATGAAGAGCAGAAAGGAAGAAGTAAATTGTTTCTATATGCTGGTAACATATTTGTATACAGTATATTTAAAATTCTAATACCCTAAAATATATAGAATTAATAATTCAGCAAGTTTGCAGGGTTCAAGATGGATATACAAAACCTGATTATATTTCTGTACACTAGTAATGAAAAATATACAAATAAAATTAAGAGAATAATTTTATTTACAAAAGCACCACAAGACTTGTACACTGAAAACTATAAGGCATTGCTGAATGAAATTAAAGTCTAAGTTAGTAAAAATACATCTATTGTTCATAGATCTGAAGACTCAATGTTAAAATAGGCAATACTACCCAAATTGATCTATATAGAGAGTTGATGTAATCCCTATCAAAATTCTTGTTGGATTCTTTTTTTGCAGAAATTGAAAAGCTGATTCTAAAATTCATATGGAAATGTAAAGGAAACATAGTAGCCATTTTTTTTTTTTTGAAGAACAAAGTTGGATAACCTCTCAAACTCCAAACTCACTCCAGAGGTATAGTATCCAAGACAATGTGATATTCACTTCCAACCCAGAGATATAGATCAGTTGGATCAAATTTAGCGTCTAGAAATAAATCCATACATTTATAGACATTTAATTTTTTAATTTATTGTTGTTCAGTTACAGTTGTCCTGCCTTTTTCCCCATTGCTCTTCCCTGCCAAGTTCCCCCCCAAATCCCACAGTTAACCCCCCCCATTGTCGGTGCCAGCGATTCCTCTATTTGTGTTCCTTTGCTTGCCCTTCCCCTTCCCCCCTCCCCCCTTATCCCATTCTCCCACCCCATGGTCAATTTTTGACTAAGATGAACAGAAAAAAATGAGAAAAAAAAGGAATGATGTGACAACTGGATATGCATATACAAAAAATGAATTTGGATTCCTACCATGCACCATACACAAACATTAGCTCAAAATGAACCTTATAACTAATGAGAACCCAAACAGAAAAACACTTAGAAGAAAACCATAATAGCATTTGACTGAGTAATGGAATCTTTGATATGACATCAAATGTACAAGTGACAAAAAAAAGGAAGGAAAAAAGTAATTAGAGTACATCAAAATTAAAATTTTTTTGAAGAAAATAATACCATCAACAAAGTGAAAAGCCAACTCATGGAATAGGAGAAAACATTTCCAAATCATGTATCTGGTAAACACACACACACACACACACACACACACACACACACACAACTTATATCCAGAGTATATAATGAACTAATAGAACTGAATAATAAAAAGAATATGACTCAGTTTAAAAATGAGCACAGGATTTGAATAGATATTTCTAAAAAAATAGAAATTTTTTTAGCTGCTATTGGTGGCTACACCTGGAGTATTGCCCACTCTGGAAGTTCGCCTGGATCTTGGTGTTCAGAGGTTTATTGGGGCTCTACACATAGGCATGATCGATTGATTGATTGACCAGACTTTCTGGCTGTGACTCGCAGCCTCTGCCCTAAATCACATTACTTTATTACTACCTGGGGCCTAGGGCCTCCAGGCAAACATAGACACTCCTCCTGTCAGGCATGACACTTTAGGGAGCACCTCCCAGAAGTAGAGAACAAAGGCTGAACCTCTTTTTGGGCAAGATTAAATTTTTTAGTACACTGGGACTCTTTTATACCACACTGGCAAGACTTAACCCCATTGGAGTCTCAGGTTTACTCTCTGAAGGGTCTCAGATTCCTTCTCTTCTATAGTCAGTGAATGAAGCCGCTCCCTTTGTAGAAATGCACTCATTAAATAACGGTAAGGTGGGGCTCTTAAATGTGTCTAAGCCTGGTGCTGTTAGTGGCTGTCACACAGAGATCAGAAGGAGACTCCTGTGATTGTCCGGGTTTATTTGATTTGCATTATCTCTGGAAATAGCTATTATTGCACCAAAACAGGTAGCAGTCTTAAACTCTGTATCATTCAAGATAATGATCTAATTGAATAAGAAATTAAAGAGTAATATTAACACATTTTTAAAAGTATAATAATTATATCAACATTGATTTAGAAGTTTATACATAAAGCTGTCAAATCCCACTGATCATTACATGTTTAAAATTTGAACATTATTATTCTCATATCACATTACCTTAACACTCAAATTCCAGCTCCATGGGGACTGTCTACTGTGCTCAGGCTCCCTTGACTCTGAGGTAGATAACACAGAATGCATACAGGTGTCCTGGGCTGAAAAGAGCTTCCGTTCTTTTCTCTTGTGATTACCACTTTTCTTTTACTCCTTCAACGACTGCTCTAACCTCATTTCTCACAAGCAAGTGTGCATTCTACCTACCTGGGAGGTATTTGTTTTCTGATCCATCTTAGCCAGCATCCAGCAATTTCCGTTCCTCACACCCACGTTTCCCACACTGGCACATGTCAGCTTGTTGGTCAAGCCTCTTGATGGTCCCACTCCACCTTGTCTCATCATGCTGCAAAGAACTTCAAAGATCCTGTATTTCCAGAGAAATAAAGTGACTTGCCCCAGGTCACACTGTCCTAGAATTCAGATACTTGTCCCGAAGGCCAGTTGTTTTTCTACAAGAATTTTTTTCAGTTCTTAAAAGAAAACAACTGATGCAGCAAAAACTGCTTAGGGAGATGCCTCAGAGATAGAAAATAATTAGATAAAGCCTTTCATGGCAAATATATTCAGGGAATTTTTTTTTCTTTTATCCAAAGTTCTTCTAAAAATGAGCACTTTCTATATGTTCTTGATACTGTACTGGAAGACACTGATTCAGTAAAATATAATAACTTTCTCTGTCATGTTATAATATTGATGTTTCTTCTGTTCTCAAAAATTTTGCCTATTTCTTATAATCTGGTGGGAGTGAGGATATATTTCTTACAGTTCAGCAGCTTGTAGCTGAACACATTTTAAGGAATTCTTATAGTAAATTTGTAATTGTCTGAGTGAACTATACTTTAAAATTTAATATATAAAACATGAACATTTTATGAACAAACCAATTAGGCCTAATATGTTCTTATGCTTCTAAATTAACAAAATTGCTTTAGATATACAAGAGATGCTAAAAAAATAAACATTCCATTTGTTTCTATCTTCCTTGAAATATCTTTCACTACAGTAACAAGAAAATGGAAAGATTTGGGGTCTGCAAAACTTTTGTAAATTAAATCTCTGTTCCTTTTCCCCATGGGATCCCAGTTCCCATTTCAAACGTTCTAAAGCAAATAAACAAATGTGGTTTTCTATGTGCATAAAAAGTGGCATATATGATGAAGGAAACTAGTGTTTAAACTCTTGGTATATTTTCTACTGCTTTTAGGGTTAAATTCACACTCTTTATTATGGTTTATGAAAACCAACATTATTTGGCCACTACTTCTCATTTGTACCATCAAGCCTTTGACTCCTTACTCCAGTCAAACTAATGAAGTTTTGCTTTTTTAAAGACTGTAATTTGTCTCATAGGCAGGCATTTGTATAAACCATTTTCTCTATCTAGAACGCTCCTTCCTCACTTTCCTAGATGGTTTGACCTGGATGTTGTTTCTCTCAGATCATAGTGCCTGTTACATAGTAAAAATATCAGTAAATATCTGCTGCAATAATTAATGAAAAAGTGAAGGAATGGAAGAATGAATGAGCGACAAAGATGGAGTTTTGCGACGAGAGCACCTGCGCTCTGTCCTGTCCTTCTGGCATCGCTTCCCAAGGCTCAGGTACTAGAGTTACAGAAGATGTTGAAGGGTGGGTTGTGGGAAGGCAGGCCGAGGGTTTAGAAGATTTGTGGCAATGGGTGAGAGATGAGGGGAGGGGACCAGAGAACCTGGAGGATGTTATATATACCGCGACTTGCTGAATTCTTTACAATATCCTTAATGTTCTTTCAGTTTTTATCATATTGTTATATAGCAACATTTATGGTATTTTTTATGGTAAGTTTTGCCTTCACCCTATTTTTATGTCCTGGAAGAACATAAATCCTTTTTGCAAAACTACCATAAGTATTAATTTATCACGCACATTTCTGAACCCTTCTTCCCCAACTGCCCTCAGCCAGTCAACCTCAGTGTACTGATGTCTGAATTTGAACATGTCGAAGCAATCTTTGGGGTCCCTGTATATTGTTATAAATAGCCCTTGTTTTATCAAGTAGCTGCGTGTCTCGCTTCAGGAAAGTGAAGGTTTAAGAAAGATTTGCCCTTGTTTCTAGGCTCTCTTTGTTTACCATAATCACCAAATGCTAAAGATGCATTTTGTCAGATATCAACAAATACAATTAGTTCTCTTTACTCAGGTTTCCATAATCAAGTCAGGTTCTTTTATCTCTACTTGTTCTCTAGAATACTTAGTTCCCCTGTTAAGCCATATTTCTGTTAACTTTTTGACCAGTCAATTGCAAGGGTGGAACAAAGGGAAGTGTGTGAGTTGACTAAAACTCTTGGATGAAATTGAGTGGGTGCTAATGAGGACTAAGCAGGATGTGGATGTCAGGCAAAAAACAGGTGTGTCTGGGCTCCTTTCATGGCCCTGAAAATGTGTTTGTCTTGGGCTCTTGCCCTCTCACTAGGGCTCTCTCAAGTCCCATCCTCTCATACAGCCCATTCTGTATCATAGTTTGAAGTCTGTTTTCTTTGATCTCCTAAAGGACTAGAGATGATGCAACTTGTTAAAATTCGTGTGTTTAAATTTTTATTAATATGTGTTTAATTAGTCTCTTAGCTAAATGTGTATTTTCCATAAAGGCATACCCTTCATGGTTAGAGTGATGTCTCAAATGTATTCTGTAGCTTTAATGATATCTAATACAATTTCAGATAAAAATAAAAATACCCAAATGTATGAAATAAAAAAAGACTTAAATAGGTTGAAAAAATACATGTTTATATGCGGAGGATGCACTGAAAACCTGTGCCCTTTAGGAACCAAAACATATTTTGGGGGAAGATACAGCATACAATTTAAAGGTACAAAAATGTGCTTTAGGGATTTAGATAATTAGTTCAAACTTGGGAATGGTTGTCATCTAGAGAGACTCATACAGAAGACTTTGAAAGATGAGCATGATTTAATCAGTGGGAAAGAGAAGGGAAATTCTATGCTGTGGAAATAGATGGCTTTCTTTTCCTACAAAGCATTCTTAATAGAAAACTATTTTAATGAATATTATTAGTCACTTACATGGAAGGATTTTGTTTATAAATATGTCTAGAGAGAGCTGAGCTAAAAGAGAGTTCTTACTGTATCTATTATGATTTCATGCAGTATTTCTTATTATGATAAGTAGTATAAATCTTTAAAACCAGCATATAGAAAGCATTTTCATAATTAATTTGATTTTGAAAGTATTATTTCCAAAAGTATCTCAAGACTAATGTTCCCAAGAACACGCTTTGGGAGATGCTGAGCTAGGAAAGACTCAGAGACATGAACGTGTGTGGGAAATTATGTGGACTCTCCAGTAGGCTGTGATGACCAATTCCGAGTAAACTCCTTTCATAATAATAATTTTAAAAGTAGTGATGTAATTATAGATTGAAACATAGTAAAAGGCCTAATTTTAATCTTCCTCCTTAGGTTACAGAGGCACTAAAGGGTTTTGAGGAGCAGTGTAACAATATCCAACGAGGAAGCTAATTCTGGACTAAATGTGAAGAATGCATTGCAGAAACCCAACATTTATCCCAGTAAAACCAACTAGGAGACCAGCGCAGTACTGCAGGTGAAAGATGATTAGGATGCAGACTAACACTGGGGCAGCAAGTGTAGCATGGGAAGGACAGGCAGGGAACATAAAAAATAGAACAGACAGAAATGTGAAGGTTGCTCACCTTTAGGAAAACTCATGATGAAATTCACTGGATTAATAGATTAAGGAGAAAAATCTTCAATCATCTTGACTATATCGGCAATTATTTTGTAAAATTTGACACTCATTCCTGTTTTTAAAACAAAGGAAAAAAAATCTCATAGTAATGTGAGATAGAAGTAAACATTCTTAACTTGATAAAGAGAATTTACCAGAAGCCTATAGAAACAGGCTAGTTTATGATACACATTTTTACCTTAGAGCCATTTTTATTATAGTCAGGATTTATTGGAGGTCTTAGCCTATGAATAAGATAAGACAAGGATTAAAAGAAGTCAGAACTGTGAAACAAAGGTATATTTAATTGTAGGTGTTATGATCTCTATAGAAAATCTCCCAAATATTTAGACATATTGCGAGCATTAAACATAATTTATACAGCATGGCAAATTGCCATTTTCTAAATGCTATTCCAAACTTTTGTAGCATAACTTTACCAGATACTAGAAGCTAGAAATCATGAGATTGCATTTACCAAACTCTCTTTGAACACATATTCCACATGTGATCCAGCTTCTGCAAGAAGATACTCATAAGAGATATTTAGAACTGAAAATGAGGCACAAAACATGCTTCTGTTGTTCTTGCTGGCAGTCAGTGTTGAAAAAACATTTGGTTTTCTGGGACGGCAGTAAGGCTTCCCAGTATTTGGATCCTCCCTCATTTGGAACTGCTAAAAGGATTCCATCTTGGAAGCTGGGGAAGTATAGCCCTGGGGTCAACAGCTATGGAGTTTCTTGGTGCCTGTGTTGTGGTCAAGCTGTGGTCTTACAGTCAGCACTTGGACAATGAGTTTTTGACTCTCCTACATTCAATTTCTGGCTGAGATATTTATCCCCTTGGTGGATGAGTTTAAGATGCTATTCTGGGTATCACTCCTGGAAGCCCAGCCGAGAGTTCATTTGGCTGTATCTAAAATTTTGTAAATGCTTAATTCTTTGTATTAAATCCTTTTCTTTGGGAGAGCAAACTAGAGTGGTATCTATTATCTACAAACCTCTACTGATATGAGTATAGTTAAATTGTCTGATATAAGATTAATACAATCTAGTTTTTATTTCTACAAAAGAGCAAATAGATAGTTTATAAATAAATTTTGAAGTGCCCATTTACAGTTGGAACAAAATATGGCACATGACTTTTACCAAGAAAATTACATAAACTTACTTAAACACATTACCGAAAATTTAAAACAAGGAAAACGGCTCTGGCCAGCTGGCTCAATGGCGGGAGAATTGTGGACCGAAGGGTTGTGGGTTCGATTCCTGCTTGGGATGTATACCAGGATGGTGGGCTTGATCCCAGTTGGGGCACAGAAGATGCAATCAATTGATATTTCTCTCTCAAGTCGAAGTTTACCTCTCTGTCTCTCCCTTCCTCCCTCTTTAAAAACAATGAAAAAATGTCTGCAGGTGAGGATTAAAAATGGAAAACATATGGCACACATAGGTATAGGAAGATTTAATATTATAAAAATATCAATTCTTTTCAAAATGAAATAAAGTTTCAGTGAAATTCTTCAGAAGTCCCAACAGGTGTTTCAGGTGTGCCTGTGTGGAATTTAACAGTTTTATTTTAAAAAAATTGAAATAAAATTAGAGAGCCAAAATGGCTTAAATCAATTTATATCAACTTAGTGAACGACAGTGACAACCACATTGGCTTAATTATTGGATCTTTGGAATAAGTCACGATCATATTAGAGTAATTCCCGTACTTTCCTGTTTCTCTAATGAAACCAGCTTATCAGAGTCTACACGAACCTCTGAAAATCTAGTGAAATTTATATCTTTTGTAGCTTGAGTCTTCTAATTTTTTAACATGATACATCCCTAATATCCCTTTGTCAATTCTCTCAATCATATTTGTTTTGCAAGTCTTACACATTTTTAACTAGATATGTTAATCAATATTTGATGTTTTTGATGACATTACATATTTTATTTATTATATTTTAGGTTTCATTTTCTCTCTGTTGGTGACAAATATCAAAACCAATATATTCACTTTGTGTCCAACCACCTAAATAAACTCACTTTTTAATTCTTATAATTGGTATATTTATTCTTTTGGATTTTTTATATACAGAGTCATGTCATATGCATTATATGAGAATGATGCTTTTTTCATTTTTCCTAACCCTTATAACTTTCTTTAGTTATTATGTCTTATTGTACCAATTAAAACCTCCTACATAATATTGAGTAGAAGGGATGATAGTGGGCATCCTTATTTCAATTTGGGGGAAAGCTTTTAGTTTCCCTGACTTTGATATTTGCTATAAGACTTTGTAGATACTTTGTAGGAATTTTTAAAGTTTTTTTGTAGGTATTTTGCAGATAAATAAAATGCCATTTCTAACTTGCTTAGAGATATACCATAAACAGGTTTAATTTTTCACAATTTTTTTTCTGCCTCTCTCTATATAATCCTGTGGTTTTTCTTCATTGTCTATTAAAACGGTGTCTTAGGTAAGAGGTCATTTGGGCTACTATAACGAGAATGCCATTGACTGGGTGGCTTAGCCAATAAACATGTATTTCTCACAGTTCTGGAAGTTGAGAAGCCTAAGAAAGTTGCCAGTGGATTCTGTGTCTGATTAAGATGTGTTTCCTGGCTCATAGGTGAACGTCTCCTCACTGTGTCCTTACGTGGCAGTAAGTGTGAAAGAGGTCTCTGCTCTTTCCTTTGTAAATCACTCATCCTGCTTGTGGGCGCTCCACTCTCATGACCTCATCACATCCCAAAGGCCCTAAGTACTGTTGTCACTCTGGGGGTTAAAATTTCAATATATGAATTTCTGGGGGACACATTCAGTCCCTAACATGTCATAAGTTCCATAAATTGATTTTCAAATATTAAACCCAACTTCTGTTCCTGGAATAAACACATCTTGATGCTGATATATTATATTTTAAAATGTTTTACTAGATTTGGTTGGAAAATATGTTGTTTAGAATTTGTGCATCTGTGTTCATAATTGAGATCAGTCTATAATTTTTTATGGCTTTTTAAAAGTTTTGGTGTCTAGGTTATTCTGGCCTCATAAAATGTGTCATTATTTATTTTTTGTATTATCTGTAGTTTTCTGTTTGGTGTTGCTTCTTTAAGTGTTTGCTGAAATTCACCAGTAAAGACATGAGTCTAGAGTTTTATGGATATGATTTTAATTACACATTCAATTTTTAATATTTATATGAAAATTCAGACTCCTATTTCTTCTTGTGTCATTTTTGGCAAGTTATGTTTTTCCTACGAATTTTTCTTTGATTTTAATTTGTTGCGTATAGTTGTTAATGATATTTTTTCTTATCTTTTTAAAAAGTATTTGATTTTTAAAATAGAACATATCTATCATCATTAAAAGTTTACTCATGCTATTTTAAAATACATTTCTCACATCTCTATCTACCTCTGCCTTCGGGGATATGCAAGTAACTACTGATCCGCTTTCTGTCACTATATGTTATTTTGTAATTCCTAGAATTTTATATAAATGGAGTATACAGCATATACTCTATTTTATTTGGCTTCTCTCAGTTAACATAAATATTCAGTGATCTGTACCAGATAATTCATTCCTTTTTATTGCTTAGTATCATTCCCCTGAATGACCAAACTGCAACAATAATCATGTATTTATTAATGGACGTTTGGATTGCTTTCAATTTTGACTCTTATAAAACTACTATGAACATTTATGTAAAAGCTTCTGTGTAAACACATTTTCACTTCTCTTGGTTAAGTATCTAGGAGTAGAAAATCTCAATCATACTGCAGCTGTGCATTTAATTTTTTAGAAATTGCCAAGGTATTTTCCAAAGCAGTAGTTCCATATTACATCCTGAACCATGAAAATTTCAGCTCTATTACATTCTTGTTGGCAGTTGGTATGGTTAGTCTTTTTAGTTTTACCTAAAAGGTGTAATAGTAGCTCATTCTGGTTTTAATTTGAGTTTCTCCTATGACTAATGATGTTGAGCATTCTTCATATGCTTATTGGCCATATCTTATTAGAAGAAATGTTTATTCACATGTGTTGCCTTGTTTAAAAAGCATGCTGCTTGTTTCCTTATTGTTGAGTTTTGAGAGTCCTTTGTATATTCTGGATATAAGTCCTTTGTCAGATATATGATTTGCAAATGTTTTTCCTACTTAGTTGTTTGTATTTTACTTCTCTTAGTGTCTTATGAAGAACAAAAGTTTGAATATTGACAAAGTCCAATTATCAACTTGTTCTTTTATGGATTTGCCTAATTTCAATCACAGGGGTTTTCTCCTAAGTTTTCTTCTAAAAAAATTACAGTTTTTGGCTTTACATTTAGGTCTAAACTCCACTGTAGTTAATTTTTATGTATGGAATGATGTATGAATTGAAGTACATTTTAAAAATATCATCTAACTTTATAGCATCGTATTTTGACAAGATTATCTTTTAGTACTCAATTCCTTGTGCCTTTGTTGAAAATTGGTTATGTGGGTCTATTTCTGTATATTATGTTTTATTGAGTTGTTTATCTTTATAAATATAACAGATTGTCTTGATTACTATATTTTTATTTTGATTACTTTATTTTAAAACACATCTTGAACTCAGGTATTTTTAGTCTGCCAATTTTATTTTTCCTTTTCAAAGTTATTATGTATATTCTAGGTCTTTTTTATTTCTGCATGAATTTCAGAATTACCTACTTAAAAAAAAAACTGCTGGGATTTTCATTGGGGTTGTGTTGTACCTATAGACAGAAAGCTTAGGGAGCATTGACATCTTAACAGTATTGAGTCTTCTGGCCTATGAACATTGTATTTAGGTCTCCAGTAATTTCAATTTGCTGAGTACTTGAGGTGTTCTTTCTGTAATCTCTGGAATTTTCCATCTGCGCTGGTCTTTCCTCCCTCGTACTGTACCCTGACACATCGGCTTCCTAGGGTTACACTGGAAAATCAACTCTGTCCCCTCAACCAGACTCCTCATGGGTTTTGTTGTCTTCACTGTAGCCCGGAGCTGTGTTCAGAGCTCTCAGCTTGCACAATGGTAGGTCTCACCTCTTGCTTCTGTCTCAGTTTTGGCTCTTACACATGAGACTACTATGAATATTTGTGTACAGGTCTTTGAAAGACAGGTAGGTTTTTTTTTGTTTCTTTTAGTTAAATATGTAGGAGTGGAAAGGCTAAGCCAATGGCACCTGAATGTGTGGATACACAAAGTTTTACAAAACATTGATTTATATATTTCTTTGTTGTTTCCCAAGGGAATGTAAATACAGCTCCTGTTATCCCATCTGGGCCTGAAGTAGTTCTTTTTAATGACTGTGGGAGATTTTGGAATTTGTCCAACTTCTTAATTTGATATTGGTTATTTGTCTTTTGTCTTTTATGAGGTCATTTTTGCAAAGTTTTATTAATTTATTTACATTTTCAATTAAAAATTCTTTGGCTATTTAGCTGATCTTCTGTATGTATGTTTGTTTTCTATTGTAACCTCTTTTCCTAATTTTATTATTTTTTTCCTTTCAACTTTTTGGATTTAATTTAGTATTCTATTCTAAACTTTTGTAGCTGGATAATTAAAACATATGTATTTGCAGGCTTTTAATGTATTTTAAGGTTATGAATTTCCCCCTAAGTGTAACTTTAACTAGACCCCAGAAGTTTTGAGGTATTGTATTTTAATTAACACTCTATTTACAATGTTTTATATTTTAATTATGGTGTCTCTTTTAACATATGTTTTGTTTAAAATTTATTTATTAACTTTCCTAAGTATAGGTAAATTCCAATTATCTTTTGTTATTGACTTTCCCTATGAGAGAAATACTTGTTAATATCAGGCTTTTCTAAATCACTCATACTTGCTTTATGGATAAACATGTAGTCAATACCATGTGATCTTTAGAAAGTGTGTATTCAGAAATTGCTAGACACATGTATGTTTATTTAGGTCCAACTTATTAATGCTGTTGTTGAGGTTTTTCTGCATCTCTACTAATTTTTTTATTCTATTATTTATCCTACTAGTTACTTTGAAATGTGTGTTCCTATTCTCCTCTTTGAGAATTTGTAATTTTGTATAGTTTTCCATTTTATTCTAATAGTTTTAGCTTTATAAATACTGAGCCTATATTATCAGGTACAAACATGTTGGAAGTTGTGATTCGTTTGGTAAATTTACCATTTAGCTATTAAAAATATAATCTTTATATACAATAATATTTCCCTTAAGTTCTATGTTGTAGAATATTAATATAGATTAATAGCAATATAAGAGCAACCCAACTGATAAAACTAGCCAGATTGATCAGGAAAAGAAAAAAAAAGACACAAGTTAGCAAATTTAAGAATTAGCTAACTAATTCTTAATTTTAATGACAAAATTAAAGATTTTATGTATATTAAAAAGATAAGTGAAAATTAAGAATGGAAATCATGCAAATAATTTCAGTTCAAAGTTTTTGGACACATTTTTTGACGATAGAAAGTGCCAAACCTCAGTTGTCATATCTATTAAGAAATTGTTGAATTTGTATCTAACAACTTCTCCACAAAGGAAATTTCAGTAGCAGTGGCTTTAATGGGAAATTACACCCTGCATTTAAAGAAGAAATAATATCAGTTATGGAAATCAAAGAGGAAGATATATATTCCAACTCACTTTATGAAGCCACCATTATACTGCTACTGAAGCCAAAGATATATAAAAATAGAGACTAATATCCCTCATGAACATAAATATAAAAAAATCTTAAAATGTGAGCCAACTAAATCAATGATATATAATAATGATAATACTTTCTATATAATTGTCTTTTTTCCTCCCAGGAATTTCAGATTGGTGTAGCATTTGAAAAGCAATCATCATATCAACAGACTAAAAAAGTAAAAACAAAACATATAATACAAGAAAGGCAGAACAAGCATGTAGCAGACTAATATCCATGCTTTGTAAAAACTCTTAGGAGGCTTATATAGGTATATTTCTCAACCTGATGCAGGTCAACCACAAAAACTTATACCTAATGTCATACTTCGTGGCTAAAAACATTTCCTTTTAAGACAGGGACGAGTCAATGATATCTGATCTTCCCACCGCTCTTCATTATCATGGGCATTTTAGCTGTAAGGAGTGAGGAATGTAGTTCAAAATGGAGGGGAAAAAGTATTTGAATAAGATAGAAAGAAGAAAAACTGTATTTATTCACTTACAACTTGATTATGTAATATAAAGCTCCACAAAAGAATCTACACACACACACACACACACACACACACAGCTACAGAATTGATAGCTGAGTTGCGCATGAATGCAAGAAATAAGGTCAACATAAAAATCAATTGCATTATTATATATTTGCAAATGAAAATTGAAATAAGATGGCATTTACAATTGCCTCAAAATTGAAATAGTTAACACATTATATCATGGTAATGCTTGAGGCATGGGGTGCTGAGGATCCTGGGGAAGACGACTAGGAGTAGATGGAAATGGAAGAGACGGTTATGAGAGGGACTCTAAAGTAAGAATGGGCAGAGAGAAAGAGAGAGGACTATTAAGACCATAAAGCCAAAGGTGACATGCTGAGTAACAGGAACCACGTTGACTCTTAACAAAAAATAGAAGGGCAAAAAGAGAAACCGATTTCAGGAAGAATATTTAATGTTTTTGAGCAAATGAAGTTTTAAAAGCCAGAAAGGTATTTATGTGAAATGCATCCTACTGATCTTTCCTTCTGCTGGCCTCTTAAATAATGATTCCACTTTTTTTTCATTAATGTTATATCCCTGCCTCTCCCCTCCTTCTTTATTCTTTCCCTTAGTAACTTACCCACTCTCAATAAACACATGTTGAAATCCATTGTGTTTATTCCCAATATAATTTTGAATTTTCATCTTAACCTGAATGTTGCTAAATATTGCTCCCAAACTACATTTTTTCCCCATTACCAAGGACAATAATTAACTTAAAAAAAAATTAGTCCCAGTATTCACCCAAGCAGAACACTGCTTGCTATATCCCCTCCAGGTGACATTACTCTTATGGAGGAAATTTATTTGGAATGACCCTCCAACTAGCAATTAGGCAGTCTGGGCCATAATTTCTCATTGAATTGATAATAGTGTAATGAAGGAAAGAATGTAAAGCTTTGCTAAAGTCCAAAGTGGCTCCATTGTCTCCCTTCCATCTACCTATCCTGTCATTTCTTCATAGAAGATTAATCTTGTAATTTTATAAAATGCTGACACAAGCTTTATGGCTTCATCACCAAGTAGTTGATGTCCTCATTATGGCCTTCTTGTGGCTGGGATAATTCTTCTCACAACATACTGGAAGTCAGACAAAAGACGGGATTTCAGGTGGTTACTAGGAGTATGCTTTCAAACATTTTCTATTTCTTCATAACCAAGGGGAATGTCTAGCGAAGGCTCTGCAGTCTTAAATTTGACTGATAAATTCCTTTCTACCTGTGGTATAATGAAGCCCTTTTGTGGTCTACGATACTACAGCATAGGCTTTTTTTTTCTTTTGTATAACGGCCATTTTCAAGTGTGCCAGAGGAAAAGACAGTAAAAACGGATTTTATTTTTTGAGTTCTACGTCCTAGTGGTTCTTTTCTAAGCACAACTTTATATATCATGAATACGAATCATTCAAAAGGGGCAAAGGGACCCTTTTAAGGTAACTGTATGGGTCCAGGTGATGGCAGCCAAATAGATAGAAGCTGAGACCACTTGCTCTTGCACCCAACTTGGACACTTGGCTGATCTTCCGAAAAATAAACTGAACCTTCCACGGAATCTTAGCTGATATGAAGTTTGGAAGCTAAGGAGTACAGCAGACATTTCACCATGGGCAGTAAGGAGGTTTTATAGGTGGGAGGAGAAATACCCTGTGTGGGACCCGCAGCTGTGGAGATCCTGGTCAGAGATCACAGCTTTGCCTTCCATTCCCCTCCCGGAACAGGGAACCCCCAGACCCCTGGGCTGGGAACAACTTGGATACACAAAGTCGGGGAGATCCAGGCTACACGCGCACACACAGCAAGTTGCACAGCCACAGCTACAGTAGCAAACGCCAACCAGGAGAGTGCCAGAGACTCTATCCGCACCTGGGTCGGGTGGAGGAGGCTGGCCATAGCCAGCCATGACTGACTGTGAGACACTCGACTTTTCAGAGAGGTGGTGTGTATGGAAAGCCGGAGAGTGACTTAGTGCTGCAGTGGGAGTGCCCTGAGAGACTTTAAAAGGGGAGCTGAGGCATGCTGGGCAGTGACTATGTGTGCAGCTGCCCTGCCAGCAGGGGGAAAGGGGTGAGGGCATGGTTTGCTCCCCCTCTGTGCAGCTGGGCAGAGAGATCGGAGATGTACACAGCGAGGGGATTTCTGGGCTCCAACCTGGTGAAACTGGCAGGACGGAGGCTGCACAGAGTGGAGATTGCGGGACTCAGTCTGTGGGGAGGGCAGTGGCCTGGGAACTGGAAGGGTGGGAGCTGAGTATCTGAGATTATTTAAAGCCAGGCAGAACCCCTTTCCCGGTGGAAATCTAACCTCCTGGTTAGGAAGGGAAGAGCGCACCCAGCCCCCACTTCCTGCAGGATCGAAAACACCTGCCACAAGGAAGATCTTCAAAACAGGCAGGGCAGTCTCAAGAACTCACTACAGGGTGCATTTCCACAAGAGAAAGACAGCAAGGGAAAGACAGCAGGGAAATGCCTAAAGTGACCATTTTGAACTTTTCTCAGAGACAAAATGCACTGGTTCCTAGGCCCCTTTTTCACTGAGGCCAGCAAAGCAGGGAGGTGAGAAATCAGTGCAGCAACGGGGAATCAGGGCCCCGCCCAGCCTGGGCTTTCACGCAGAGCTGCTGTCAACACCAAGCGGGAGAGAGCTGACCCTCTTATACAGATGGGCCCCTCCCTTGAAACAGACAGCTTATTCATCAGAAACTATACATTATTGGAAATAAGCTGGGACAGACCAATATAGGGTGAGGGGGGCAGGGGAAGGGGTAACACACCCACAATTTTCCCAGAACAGTGTGCCTCCCAGGGGAAACCTGGGGGTTCCACCCTCCTGATCGCAACAGAAGCTCCCTCTAGAGGCAGATGAAGGTGATAAGGCAGTGCTGACAGAAGCTGGACAACATACCCTGGGTCCTTGAGCTGATAAAAAACCAGAGGTGGATCCAGGAAGAGGAGTCAGAAGGGGAACACCAAACTGCTGAAGTGAATTTCACCTGATTCTTCTTGCGTTTGGATTTTTTAATTCCTTTCACATAGCCTTTTAATATTTCTTTTTTGCTTCAATTGTATTCCAACGAATTCACCATTCTTTGTCTTTTATTTTTTATTCTTTTTATTTAGAGTTTATATTGTTTGTTATATTATTGTTACTTCAAAACTTACATTGCACCCTTCCCTTCTCTTACTCCATTTTGTCCTCTTCCTGCCCTTTCTTATTTTCATTGTAAATTGTACTTCCCCCACCCACCCATGCTGCACCTGGTTCCTCTCCCTTCCGCTTACTACTTCTCCTCCCTCTGTCCTCTCAAACGCATTCCTCCTTTCTTCAGTCAGCTCACATTTCCCCCCCTCTTATAATATTCTTATTTTCTTTCCAACTTTTTCAATTGTGGCTTGTTTGGCATGGATATTATGACTATTGCTGTTTTCTTCAGTGGTATTCCTACTTGTTCATTACTTTTTTATTTCAAACCTCATAGGTTATTCTCTCCCCGTATTACTCCATTTTGCCTTCCTCATGCCATTGCTTATTTGAGTGAGAATTTTATTTCTTTTTCCCTTTCCTAGCCTGGATTCTATTCCTTATTCTTATTTTTCTCCCCCATCCTCTCAAAATCACTTTTACTATAGACATCTCATATTCTCTTTTCTCTTTTGTATAATATCCTTATTCCCTTTCCATATTTACCAATAATTGCTCATCTGTCATTGTTATTGACCTTGTTGTGGCTTTTCTGAAATTTTATTCCCTTTGGTTCACTGCCTTTTTAATTTTATTTCAAATGTCATAGTATACTTTTCCCTTTTATTACTCTGTTTTCCTAGCTGGAGGGGAGAACCTACCAATGAATGAGCCATCAATAATCAAAGCCCAAGTACAACAAGAGAGCCCACATAAACTGAATAAAGGGAAACCCTAGAACATCCAGATCAGGAGATCAAAGAGATGGCACCACTGAGTCCTACAGGACTCCAAATACAGAAGCCCACCCCACAAGACAGGCAGGCAAAGCAGAGTAACCTAAGATGTAAAAACAAAAAGATTCACAAAAAAATGGGGAGACAAAGAAAGACCCCCCCATTCAAAAGGAAAGGAGGAATCCCCAGAAAAAGAGCTAAATGAAATTGAGGCAACCAATCTATTAGACATAGAATTCAAAATAATGGTTATAACGATGTTCAAGGAACTCAGTGACAACTACAAGGAACTTTGTGGGAACTATAGCACCATGAAAAAGGACATAGAAACTAGGAAAAAGAACCAAGAAGAAATGAAAAATACAATATCTGAAATGAAAAATACACTAGAAGGAATTAAAAGCAGGCTAGATGAAGCAGAGGACCAAATCAATGAGCTGGAAGATAAAGTAGAAAGAAATACCTAGTCAGAGCAACAAAATGAAAGAAAAACTAAAAAAAAAAAAAATGAAGATAGTTTAAGGGAGCTTCAGGACAACATGAAATGTAACATTTGCATCATAGGAATATCAGAAGAAGAAATGGAGCAAGGGATAGAAAACCTGTTTGGAAAGCTAATGACAGAAAACTTCCCTGACTTCATGAGGGAAAAAAAATCATGCAAGTTCAGAAAGCACAGAAAGTCCTAATCAAGATAAACCCAAAGAGGCCCACTCCAAGACACATTAAAATAAAAAATGACAAATTTAAAGACAAAGAGAGAATCTTAAAGGCAGGCAGCAAGAGAGAAACAGTAACATTCAAAGGAGCTACGATAAGACTAGCAGATGATTTCTCAGCAGAAACACTACAAGCCAGAAGGGATTGGCATGAAATATCCCAGGTAATGAAAACCAAAGACTTATGACCAAGACTACACTATCCAGCAAGGCTCTCATTTAAAATGGAAGGCAAAATAAAGAACTTCCCAGAACCACCCCCACAAAAAAAAGGCTAAAAGAATACATACCCACTAAAACAGCATTGTAAGAGATACTAAAGAGACTGCTATAAAAAGGAGAAGGAAGAGAGAGAGTGAGAGAGAGACAGGTATGAAAAAATGGCAATGAAAAAGTACCTAGCAATAACAATCTTAAATATAAATGGATTAAATGCTCCAATCAAAACAGATAGAGAAGCTGAATGGATAAGAAAGCATGACTTGTATACACGCAATAAGAGACCCACCTCAGTACAAAAGATCTACACAGGCTGAAAGTGAAGGAATAGAAAAAATATCCCAAGCGGACAAAAGAAAGCTGGGGTAGCAATACTTATATCAGACAAAATATACTTTAAAACAAAAACCATAAAAAAGGAACAAAGGTCACTACATAATACTTAAGTGATAAGTCCAATAGCAGAATATAAACCTTGTAAACCTATATGCACCCTACATAGGAACACCTAAATATAAAAAGAAAACCTTGGAGGACTTCAAGAAAGATATTGACAACAACACAGTCATCATAGGGGATTTTAACATACTACTATCGACGATGGATAGATCTTCCAAACAAAGAATCCACAGTGATATTGTGGCACTGAATGACACTCTAGATCAAATGGACTTAATTGATATATACAGAAACTTTCACCACAAAGAAGCAAAATACACATTCTTTTCCAATGCACATAGAACATTTTCAAAAATAGATCACATAGTAGGACACAAAACAAGCCTCAACAAATTCAAGAAGTTGAAATCTTATCAAGCGTGTGCTTAGACCACAATGAACTGAAACTAGGAACCAACCTCAAAGAAAAAAACAGAAAAAATTCAAACACATGGAGCCTGAATAACACATTATTAAATAATGAATAGGTGAACAATGAGATCTGGAAGAAATAAAAAACATATCTGGAAACAAAGGAAAATGAACACATACAACCCCAAATCTAAGGGACACAGCAAAGGCAGTCCTGAAAGGGAAGTTCCTAGCAATACAGGCCTACTTAAGGAAGGTAGAAAACTCTCAAATAAACAACCTAATCCTACATCTAAAAGAGCTAGAGGAACAACAACAAACAAAGCCCAGAGTGAGAAGAAAGGAAATAATCAAGACCAGGGCAAAATTAAGTGACATAGCTACTACAAAAACATTTCATAGGATCAATAAACCCAGGAAATAGTTCTTTGAAAAGATACACAAAATTGACAAACTTTTAACCATACTCATCAAGAAAAAGAGAGGATCCAAATATATAAAATCAGAAATGAAAGAGAAGTTTCAACTGATACCACAGAAGTACAAAGGATTGTAAGAAATTACTATGAACAACTATAGGCCAAGTAATTGGACAACCTGAGCTAAATGGGAAAATTTCTAGAAACATAAAATCTTCCCAAACTGAATCAAGAAGCAGAAAGCCTGACTAGTGAAAGACCAATGATAACTAGTGAAATCCAGGCAGTGATCAAAACACTCTGGGTACACAAAAGCCCTGGACTGGACAGCTTCACAGGCAAATTTTACAAAACAGTTAAGGAAGAATAACTTCTATCCTTCACAAACTATTCTAAAATATTCAAGAACAGGCAAGACTCCCAAACTCTTTTTATGAGGCCAGTACCATCCTGATTCCAAAACCAGAAAAGACACAATGAAGAAGGAAAACTACAGGCCAATACCTCTGACGAACATTGATGCTAAAATCCTCAACAAAATACTGGCAATCCAGATTAAAAAATACATTAAAAATATCATACATCATGAACAATTGGGATTTATCCCATGGATGGAAAGAAGGTACAATATTCACAAGTCAGTAAACATAATACACCACATAAACAAAATGAAGGACAAAAATCACATGATCATATCAGTAGATGCTGAAAAAAAGCATTTTATAAAAGCCAGCACCCATTTAGATTAAAAATACTCAGCAAAGTGGAGAATAGAGGGAAATATCATACTTCAACATAATAAAAGCCACATATGAGAAAGTAACAGCCAACATTATATTCAATGGGCAAAAACTAAAAGCTTTCCTCTTAAGATCAGAAACTAGACAAATGTGTCCAGTTTCACCACTCTTATTCAACATAGTGCTGGAAGTTCTAGCTATAGTGATCAGACAAGAAAAAGAAATAAATGGCATCCAAATTGGAAAGGGGGAAATACAACTGTCATTATATATGTAAATCACATGATAGTATACACAGAAAACTCTATAGTATCCACCAAAAACTACTCTAATTAGTAAATTTAGCACAATAGCAGGATACAAATTCCATGTTCAATAATTGATGGTATATTTGTACACCAAAAATGAAATACCAGAAAGATTAACTAGGACAGAATTCCATTTGCTATAGCAACAAGAAAAATAAAGTACCTAGGAATAAATTTACCAAGGAGGTAAGGGACCTGTATTTGGAAACCTATAGAACATGGAAGAAAGAAACTAAGGGAGATATAAATAAAGGGAAGTATATACTATAGTCATCGATTGAAAGGACTAACATCATTAAAATGTCCATACTACTCAAAGCAATCTACAGATTCAACATAATTCCTATTAAAATACAAATGGCATATTTCACAGACCTAGAACAAATATTTCAAAAATTTATATGGAACCATAAATGACCCTGAATAGCCTCAGCAATCTTGAGAAGGAAGAACAAAGTAGGAGGGATCACAATACCTGATATCAAACTATACTACAAGGCCACTGTAATCAAAACAGTCTGGTACTGGCATAAGAACAGACACATAGATCAATGGAACAGAATAGAGAACCCAGAAATAAACAAAGTCTCTGTGGTCAATTAATATTTGACAAAGTGCATGACCATAAAAAGAGTAAAGCAAGCCTCTTCAATAAGTGGTGCTGGGAGAACTGGAAGGGTACATGCAAAAATATGAAACTAGACCACCAACTTACACCATACACAAAAATAAACCCAAGATGGATAAAACACTTAAATATAAGTCATGATACCATAAAAGTCTGAAAGAAAACATAAGTAGAAAAATTTCAGATATCCCATGTAGCAATGTTTTTGCCAATATATCTTCTAGGGCAAGTGAAATACAGGAAAAAATAAACCAATGGGGCTACATCAAACTAAAAATCTTTTGTATAGCTAAAGAAACCATCATCAAAATGAAAAGGGAACCAACTGAATGAGAGAACATATTTGCCAACGATCCATAAGACAAGGGTTTAATCTCCAAAATATATAAACAACTCAGATGACTCAACACCAGGAAGACAACAATCCAATTAAAAATTGGGCAGAGGACCTGAACAGACACGTCTCCAAGGCGGACATACAGATAGTCCATGGACATATGAAAAAGATGCTCAGCATCACTAGCCATCAGAAAGATGCAAATTAAACCACAATGAGATATCACCTCACACTAGTCAGAATGGCCATCATTAACAAATCAACAAGTGCTGGTGAAGATGTGGAGAAAAGGGAACTCTAGTATACTGTTGGTGGAAATGCAGACTGGTGTAGCCACTGTCAAAAACAGCGTGGAATTACTTAAAAAATCTATAAGTGGACCTGTCTTTTGACCCAGTGATTCTGCTGCTTGGATTGTACCCCAAGAATCCTGAATCGCTCATTCAAAAGAACTTATGCATTTCTATGTTCATAGTGGCACTATTAACAATAGCCACATGCTGGAAATAGACTAAGTGCCCATCAGTAAATGAGTGGATCAAAAAACTGGTACATTTACACAATGAAATACTATGTAGCAGAAATGAAGAAGGAACTCCTACGCTTCACAACAGTATGGGTGGAACTGGAGAGTATTATGCTAAGTGAAATAAGCCAGATGGTAAAAGACAAATACCATATAATCTCACCTATAAGAGGAATCTAATGAACAAATTAAACAAACCAACAAAATAGAACCACAGACATGGAAACATCGAACAGACTGAAAGTGACCAGAGGGGAGTGAGGTAGGGTACAATGGTGGAAAGAAGCAGAAGGGACCATACAAAGAACATATATAAATGACACATAGACATGGACAACAGTACAGGAATTGACTGTGGGAGCAGGGTGTGGGAGGGGAGGAGGAAGGCAAAGGGGGAAATATTGGGAAAACTATAATAGCATAACAATAAAGAATGATTTAAAAAATATAATAAATATATGATACATGATGGTTGTGGTGTCAGAATATAACTTTCATTAAATGCTGGTCATAACATTACCCTATAAGCTAAGATAGTCACACTCACTAAGGTTTAATTTGGCTTGGCATTGTAATGGATTGTCCATGACATGCAGTCTATACTCTGGCATGTTTTTAATTCTCTGAATAGTGACTCTAATAAAGTCATTAAAATGATCAGGGAGTCAGGTGTGTTCACTATACATACCTCCAGCCCTATCCCAGAGGCGTAATGTGCCTTCCTCAAGTTCCTAGGATGCCCTTCAAAGTCACTGCCTAGAGTAGAGGATTTTGACATGTACTGTAGAGCTCATGGCTACATGGGGGCTTTAAAAAGTCCCCATGCTTCTTCTTGGTGGACATGGCATTTAAATTGGGTTTAGTTTTCATTGTACTGAAGCCATCAGGTCTTTTAATCTTTCTCATCATATCCCCATTTTTTTAAAAATGGTTTTTCTCATGTAATTCTCCTAACAGGCCCTATAATTAATTTCATTTGTGGTTTTTGCCTGTTTTACTATATTTATTTACCATTTCTGTTCCTCTCTGTTGTTCTAATTTATTAGCTTCTGACTTCATCATTCTTTCTTTTAGCTATTGTGTTGATAGGTTGCGTTATTTTTTCAGTATGGCTTACTTACATTCAGGCTTGTTTTAATTGTTCCTTAGTTATTAACAATGAAACTTAACTCTATGAAGTCGCAACAATAGTTTTGGCCACATGACTTAGTGAGGAGGCAGGTTAAGTTGCTGTAACAAACAGATCTTCTTAGAATACAATAGTCGAAACAAGGAAGTAATGTACAGGGATGGGTAAAAGCAGGTTTACTTATAGTTGTGAGTACATGAAAAAGTTTATTCTTGTATTATAATTTATTATTCTTGTACTGTTATTTATTTATTATTTTCCACATAAATAATTTTAAATCTCTTTTTGCTCACACCTGTATTTTTCTCCAATATAATATTGTATATAAGTCCAAGTCATTAAGTGGCTCTGCTTTACAGTAACATTCAGGGACCTAAGTTTCTTTCATTTTCTTATTTTTCTTATTCTGTCCTTCCCGCAGGACTGTCTTCATCTGCATGGTCAGAACCAAAACAATACAACTCCCACATGTAGGCCACAGTGAGTGACTTCATCTGTAATTATAATGATGACCTGGAAATTACAATAATTGTTTCTCTTAATCCCATTGGCCAAACTATAGTTACATGGCCAAACCCAGTTACAATGGAGGCTGGAAAATGTGGTCTTTACCTTTTTACTTTCTAAATCAATAAGAAGAAAGGCAAAATCAATATTAGCACCCCACCCCTTATTTTAATATATAATGTTCTCATTTTTTCCATTTCCTAAATAGTTTATGATTTAATTTCCTCTTTGATTCAATAGTATTTTAGGAGAATTTAAAAATTGCATTGATTTGAATTTTAAAAAATATTTCTTACTAACTGATAACTTAATTCTCTAGTGCATAATGAACTAAATCTGTTTACTTTTTAAAAAATATGATAGCTTGGGCCCTTATCAATTTTAACAAATGTTCCATGGTTCTTGAAAAGAAAGTCCAAAATCTGTTTGTAGAATTAAACATCCAAGTGTGCCTTGTAATAATTTTCTTAATTATGTTATCACTTGTCAACCTGTCAACATATTTCAATACTTTTTTCCATTGATCTAACAAAAGAGATTGTTGCATTAAATTTCCCTAATAATTGTGTCTCTAACATTTTTGCTTTATGTATTTTTATTCTGTGATTCAACACAAAATTCCATGATTCTTTCATTATCAAGGTTGTAAGTTTTACTAATACAAAATAACTATTTATTCTTTTTACATTTTATTTGGATTTAATATATCATTCTATTGCTATTGATGTTTTGCTGCTTTTTTGGGGGGTATATATTATTGATTATGCTATTACAGTTGTCTCATTTTTTTCTCCCCTTTATCACCTCTGCCCTGCACCCCATCCCATCCTCCTCACACTTCTTAGTTCATGTTTATGGGTTGTACATATCAGTTCTTTGACTTCTCAATTTCCTATACCATTCTTAGCCTCCCCCTGTCTATTTTTTTTTCAACATTTTCCCACCACTCCTTTCCCCAGCTCCACACCTCTCCACCTCCCACCCTTAATCCTTCCCCCCTTTGGCTTTGTTGGTGAGTCCTTTCTGCATGTTCCTTGATGACCCTTCTCTTCCTTTTCCCCTGTTATCCCCCTTCCTCCTTCCCTCTGGTTACTGTCAGTTTGTTTTTTATTTCAGTGTTGCTGGTTATGTTTTGCTTGCTTGTTTGTTTTGTTGATTAGGTTCCACTTATAGGTGAGATCATATGGTATCTGCCTTTCACTGCCTGGCTTATTTCACTTAGCATAATGCTCTCCAGTCCCATCCATGCTGCTGAGAAGGGTAGTAGCTCTTTCTTTCTTTCTGCATAATATTCCATTGTGTAAATGTACCATAGTTTTTGCTTTGTTTTAATTGGCTTAGTGAGTTTAATAATGAGAAAGGTGAATTCTTTTTAGGTGTAAGAAAATATATCTAGCATGAAATGTGCTTGGTAGGTGGAAGAAGAGCGTGTGGAACATTTTCAATAATAATAATAATAATAACAACAACAACAACAACAACAACAACAAATACCCTGGGGACTTGCTGGTAAGAAATGAATTGAGACACCCTTTCCTCTCCCAATATTCAAGTTACTGAAATCTATCAGTGTAGACAGGAGTGACCTGTCCGGACTCTGTTGGCTTGGAATAGGTAAGCTTCCTGAGATAATATCACCATGAGGGCTTAAGTCAGCTGAATCAGTGGACTTATCTGAGCACTAATTTGGTTGTTAAGGGTGAAATGTGCTCCTAGTTTCCTGAAACAGTGGATGTAGAACTTTCCCAGTGCTGTCATCTTTGGGCTAAGCTTTCCCCCAGAAGAACCAGGCTTACTCATGAATCTAAACTGCTTTGACATTTGGCTATAATAATTGTTCAAACTTTTCTTGTTTTTGATGACCTTGATGGTTTTGAGGATTGTTAGACAGATATTTGATAGAATGTCTCTCTACTGGGATTTGTCTGATATTTTTTCATGATTGTAACAAATTAATATATTTTAAGAAGGAAGACCATAGAGGTAAAGTGTCATTTTTAAGATATCATATCAAGGGTATATAGTATCAACAAAACATCACTATTTATGTTGACCTTAGTCACTTAGATTAGGTAGATTTTGTCAGATTTCTCCACTGTGAAGTTACTTCTTTTCCTTCTTCATACTTATCTTTTTTTTGGGGGGGGGGGATGGCAGGAAGGCCCTATGTACAGCCCTTACTTGAAATGGAGAGATCTGCTCAACCTCCTTGGGAGTGAAGTAGCTATATAAATTATTTGGAATTCTTTTGCATTAGGGGTTTTTCTCTTCCCCTATTAAGAAAAAAATTATTCAATCATTTATTCACATTGGTATGGACTTATGCATATTTATTGTATTCTAGGATTATAATCTAATACTATTTTATTTATGCTGTTGTTCATAATGCCCTTGGCTTGGCAATTGTGATTGTGGTTTCTCTCAGTTGACTTATTTTTTTTATTTTTTGAAAACAGCATAAATGTGGGTTTTATTTATTGTTTTTGAATACTGCCTTACATTTTGGTGCGTGATATTCTAGATTCATCTTGCAATTTCCTGTCCCTGTTCTAGAATCAGCCATTTCTCCGAGGAACCCATGTTCCTTTTGTTAGAGAATGGTATTAGAAACCAAGATCTGGGCACAAGGTGAGCTCATTGTTATTGGGATATCAATCCTTCTAAGTCCTCTCAGCTGACAGAGCAAGGAAATATACATGAGTATACTAATACATTTATATACAGTGCTCATAAATAATTCTACATGTAAGCTTCTGTATCTGTATTAGCTCATATTGATGTCTCTAACTAATTACCACATGATTCACTCCAGCTTCCTTTTCTCACTTTACGTGTAAACTCCCACTAAAGTTTAACGAGAAACCTGTTAACTCAAGGAAAACAACCTTATTAGTAGTCTGTCTTTCTTTTATTCCCTCTTTAGTTGATAAAATTCAGTCATTTTCAAAGTGACTTAGGTTATTACCTCTTTACTTCAACCCCTTCAGTAAGCTTGTTTTACATATTTGTTATACAGTTAAATACTTTTGTCAGTCTGCATTACATGCTGAGATTCCCCAACCAGAAGGGTGTTTGTTTTTTCTCACAATGCTATAAAGTTCTATAAATTTTGATGTATATAATGTCATATATTGATCATTATATCATGCAGAATAGTTGTACTTCTTGGGGTTAAGGGAAAGCTTCTATTTAAAACATCCTCTAAACTCCTGGCAATCACTAACATTTTTACTATTAGTTTTCTGTCTTTGCCAGAATGTCATATAATTGCATTCATATATTAATAGTATAAGACCTCTTCAGAGTATCTTCATTCACTTAGCAATATATATTCAAGGTTGTTCCACAAACCAGTAGCTCTTTTTTCTTTAAAACACCAAACATTATTTCATTGCATGGATATACTAATTTGTTTATCCATGCTCCTATTGAAGATAAACTTGATTGCTCCAAGTTTTTGGAAATTATGAATAGGATGCTATAAACATCTGTGTTCAGATTCTTGTGTGGATATAAGTTTTAATTCAGTTGGATAAATCTTTAGGAGGATGATTGGTGGATTATACAGTAAGACTGTGAAACTGGTGAAATTGACCTTAATAATGTGTTTTATTTAATTCAGTATGTTGTTATCAATTTTTCATATACATAAAATATATTTTTAAAAATTTTATATTTTGGATTTTACTTTTATTATATTTTATCCCTCCATGGGCTAACAAAATTACCCTAATAATTTTTTAGTGTATCATAAGAGGGCACTTATGCCATATTTTGAGAATCAGGTACTATGAAATATTAACCCCTAACAATTAGCCTAGCCTATGTTAAACTCATTTTCTTTCTTCTATTTTTGTTTTGTATCACTCCTTCAATTCTTGATTGGAAGCATTCATTTTTATCCAATGAGCACAACTGTTTTCTTCTCACAGCTCTGTCTCACATCTACTGAATGTCATTATATGATTGTTAGCAAGAATTTTTTGTTAAGATTATCACTGTTACTGCTAGAAAGCTTTTTTTTGTATATTTTATTAATTATGCTACTACAGTTGTCTCATTTTTTTCCTCCCATTTATCCCCTCCATCCTGCACCCCATCGCATCATCCCCCTCATCAACATTTTCCCACCACCACTTTCCTCAGCCCTACCTCCCCCCACCTCCCACCCTCAAGCCTTCCTGCATTTGGCTTTGTTGATGGGTCCTTTATGCATGTTGCCTCATGACCTTTCTAAGTAATAAAAGTAGTTGAACTTAAAAATTTTTTATTTTGCTATGAGGTAATTTGGACAGAACTCTACAATGATTTAGGTCTACTAAAAAGTCATAATTCTTACACTTACAAGAATTTTCTTCCTCAAAAAATCATGATGCCCAGCATGTCATTTTTTCCCCATGAATCTGAGCTTTGCTTCTGTGTTAATAGAAAACTTTATTAATACAATATTGGTATATTTAGGATAACAAGAGAGCTACTAGTCCCCAGATATCTAGATGCTCTGTTATTTTAATTAAAAAATTTTAGATAATCTCAAGCAAGTTAATTGCAATTCTGTATATTTTTTCTTTCTCTGGTTCCCTGTGTTAAGGATTAATAAGACTTTATTGTATTATGTTAGCATTTTCCTGATACTCAAATTAAGTTTATAGAACTGTAGATTCTAGAATAATTCATTTTTACATTTTAAAATGATAGTAGTTCTCTGATTTTTATAAAATATTCTACTTGTTTTCCATGATGTCTCAAATTAGTACCAATACCTATGCATATAATTTAATGGGTATATATTTGTCTTTGCTTAATTTAATCTATTTTTATAATTCACCAAAAAGATTAATTAGGAGTACTTTCTAAAGTATTTTCTTTTAAAAGTATTGTTCTCCTTATAGAAACAGTCATATAGATTTCCTTTAACTAGCACTCTTACCTCTTCCCAAAGTGCTGGAATGAGGATTATTTGTGCATGTTTGTATACCAAGAAGGCAGAGTGTATAGAGAAGGTGAGAGGCCAAGATATCAATGAGGGAATTGATAACTGTGAGAGGGAAGGAAGAGATCAAAAGCCCAGCAAAAAGTATTTTACTTTAGCAACTGGGAGGTACATTTCTTCCACAACTACCTCTATATTTAGATAATTAATGGTCAGCAAATCAGGACTGGCACTAAGGAAAATTAAGTTTTTCTGTATTTATAGATAAAATGCTGAAAAACTCACATGCATCTCTCCTGTTTTGCTCCCTTACTTGTAATCACTGTGAACAATTAAAACAGTGTAGAAATATATCCGGGTTTGGAAAGTAGGAAAGAGTGCACTGGAGAGTGCTAGTCCTGAGCCTGCACCCTCCCAAAGCGCATGACGTGCTCAGGAAAATTAATGCAAAGGGGGCAATGCATGCCTACAGGTAGAACACATTTCTGAATGTCAAGGATTTTAAAGATAGGAGCAACATTCAGGCCCATATTTGATAATCAAACGCATGAGCAGACAGACCAACAAACAACCTACAAATTAAAAAAATCAATTTGATTTCAAGCTACCCTTAAACATTAATCCCTCAAAATAAAAGCTCTGTAGACTTGTGTACCTAATGTTTTCTTCTGAAGGACACAGAAAATTGTTCAGATAGGAAGGCACACAGACAGTAGAGAAATCATATTCCTTATTGAAAATTTTCTTGAGATTTCAGTGTACACAATTAAAAACCTCAACAAAGTAAAATTGCAAATAATCATTGACATCAGTTAAATATATAATTCCTGTTACTTTCTATTAATTTATTTGTATGTATTTGTTACATGCATGTTATGGAAAAATAAATTAATGCAAAAACATTTATAATAAAAGCAGCAATCTCTTGCTCCATTCTCCCAATCTCATAGTTTCTTTGCCAGAGGCAACAACTTTAAATTCTTGAGGCTGTTTCTTTTGGTATTTTAATAATATTTCTATATAACACATAGAGTTCTATTTCTTAAACTATAAAATCGATACATTATTTATTGGCATTTTTATTAGGGCTGAGAAACTAATTATCTTTTTATTCCTTCCATTTTTCTATAGTTACAGCACATATTTTGTTAAAGAAAAAATTTATTTTTTATTTCATTAAATGAAGAATTTATATTACTATGGTTATGCAAATATAATTCCTTATTGAGCCAAGTAGTGTACTATGATTATAATTTTCCCTTTAAGTATAAATGTTATTTAATAGATATAATAACTTATTATTTAATTTGTTTAGTTTTCTATAGAGATAATGTTATTTTTCCCTAAGATTTGAATATACCTTTTAAAAGCCTATCAATATATTTTCCAAATACACACACATATTAGGTATGTACTTTTCCATTTTATTATTATCACTATTATTATTTTAATCCTGGATGCTGTTCTACTTTTATTACCTTCTCCTGGAATTTGTGCTGGCTTTTGGTCTTCAAATTGTCACACTGGGTTTTTGTGTTGTTTTTTCAGATGCATGTTCTCGTCTCTGCTCTGCTCTCTCATATTACAAAAGTAAACTTCTTAGGAACTTCCAAATAAAGTCTTTCAGGGATATATTTTTGGATTCTTCAAATTCTGAAGTTGACTTTATTCTATTCTCACCTCTTATTTAAAATTCAATTGAATGGAGAATTTTGTAAGGAAAATTATTTTTCTTTAGAATTCTAAAAATACTGCTCTACTTTCTTCTGGCATTGTTAGTATTTACTTTCTGGCTCCTGTTACCATAATATTTCCTTCTGTGATTTTTAGCATGGTTTTTATCCTTGTATTCTGAAATTTAACAATGGTATGTCTTTGTGAAGGTTGATTAATAATCTATGTGTAGGTGTAGGAGAGCGTTTTGCTATTTTCAGTTGTGTGTAAAGATTTCAGACCATCACTTTATGTTAGACCTCATATTCCACAGTGTTGCTTACCTCTGAGATCTGAGTTTAGAATTTCTGCTGTACTAATGAGGTTAGGTATTACAAATATCCCCTCATTGTAGGCACTTAAATAGTAACATGTTTATTATTACTCCTGTTTGGTTTCTGACTCTCAAAACCATGTTTATATCTCATATATATTTTTGCTTCCTCTCTAGATTTCTTTGTTTTTGTATGTTAGTACTGGTTTAAGTCCATTAATAATATATTAGTAGGGTTTAATTGTGAGCACAGATAAGTACATGTCATCTAATTAATTGAAAATAAAACTGATTTTATGGTTATAAAATAGCATGAAAATACAAGACTAATAAGTAAAATAACTAATTATTAATTGAAATATTAAATAACAATAAACTGGGACTAAAATTACTAACTATGAAAACACAAGAGATGTGGGAAGAAAGGAAAGTGACCATGTTTTCTTTTAATTCGGAAAAAGACAAGGAATAATCACCGTGCATTTTGCTAAAGGAAGAATATCACATCTTCTTTCTTGGTACCTGGCTTCTTTCTCAGTCAATGGATTTTGGGTCTGAAAACTGGGGTCCCATAATCACTTTTTATATCAGTAAGCTCAGATCTGTAATTGCAATTCTAATCACCAATCATGGTCTATAGAGGAGAGCCAATACTGAACAAAGCAGTGAAGTGGTTCCCTCTATACCAGTATAATCTTTGGGCGCTACTATAAAACAAAGACCTGTGGTGTGTTTTCTGGTTTTTAAATTCCTTTTACAGCTTTTTCCATTGGAATTTCTGCATTTTCACCTTCCTTTGTGTTGACCATCTCTTTTCTCATGCTTTCAGCAGAAACCCTAGCAGCACGTTCATCCTGTCTTGTGGAATTTTTGCCAATGTGTTCCTGTACCCTGAGCCAGTGTTCTCAAAGTGCTTGGCTTTGCATCATCATACCTTACATTGAACACACCTTGGTCAAGAACCCTCAGAATCCATTCCCATGCGTGCTCTTCCAGCTTTTGCCAATACGTGCAGGTTAGGTACTGAAGATCCTTTGTCATACAGACTTTTCCTCTCTTATCAGGCATAGCCCAACTCTCATCACACTATGTTATGATTTAGCCCTAGTTATTGGCATGCTGGCCAGGAGATGATCTGAGGTAGATCTGGAGGTAGGCAAAAGTTGTGTGTTTGGGGAGAGGGTTTACATTATTTTCAAGCAAAGAAGGAATATCAATTCTTAAGAGAGAGGAGTGAGAAACTTCTGCAGACTCAGGGGTTTTGAGGCACTCTGGAAAGACAAGATTTGTGTGTGTATCAACTCAGATGTCCCATGTGTCAGGGTCCCGAAACTTCCAAACAGATTTCTGACCTTAGCATTGCAGACTTGCTTAAGCTGAGTTTAGTCTTTGGGGCTCTGCTACTCTCATGATTAAATTCTGGAACTGTGCTCATCTTTCTTTGCCATCTTGTTTTTTCATACTACCAACGAGACCATTTAACTCTCTCACTTAATTTTTAGATGTGATTGATCACACAGAGATTTACATTGTCTTCACTTGAGCTTAGTGACAGTCACTCCATTCCACTGATCTTATAATTACTGTATACCTCATATTTCTTAAGTACCTGATACATTGTACCACTAGTAGATTCCTTTCCACCATTAAGCCATTCCAGTTCACCATAAGTAAAGGTTTTAACAATTGCTTTGCTACCTAAGATGGGCTATCAGTACTCCACCTTAAAAATTATTGGTTTCTGGTTACCAGCAGGGTGATGGGTGATCCCAGTCCAAAATCCCCCATTCCAGAGTCTATTTTCTACTGACACCAATTGTTACAGCTTGGGTTTCCAAGAAAATATATTCTGTGAAGGAGATTAGCATGAAAGAGGCTTTTTAGGAGTGTTTTTGGTAGTAACACTTGAGAAAGGGCTGGAAGCAGAATAAGACAAAAAGAGAAGCTGAATAGAATGTAGTTCCAACAAAAAACTCAAATAGTTCTATGAGGATCTTTGAAGCTGACATGACTCTCGTTTGTCCTGAGTTTGAGCAAAGGGGTCATTTATACCACCACAATGATCAGTTATTAGAAATGGGCTACACATTTAGGAAAGTGTCATGGCTTTGGGTGTGTTGTTTCTCTCTACTTAAGGCAATCCCCAAAGGAGTGAATACTGAATAGTTTCCTCTAGGTAAGGCTTTTCCTCTATTGAAAGGGGATCTCAATATGACCTCATGGTATTCACCTCACATGGAAATAAAAGGACAAGGATACTCAAGATGGTCATGAAAAATAAGAACTAAATTGAAAGATAACAAGATCTATTTTATTTTAGTTATTTTTTCTTTTTTCCAAAGTTAAACTTTTTTAATTGTATTTTTTCCATTACCTTTTAGTCCCTTTATACTCCCCTCCCCCTGCAATCACCACACTGTTATCCATGTCTGTGAGTCCTTTTTTCCTTTTGCTCAGTCGCCCGCCCTCTCACCTTCCCTTCTTAGCTGTCATCCTGCTCTCTATGAGTCTGTCTCTGTTTTGCTGTTAGTTTAGTTTGTTCATTAGATTCCATGTATGAGTGAAATCATGTGGTATTTGTCTTTCTCTGACTGACTTATTTCACTTAGCATAATGTTCTCCAGGTCCATTCATACTGTCGCAAAAGTAAATTTTTCTTCTTTTTAATGGCTGAGTAGCATTCCATTGTGTAAATGTCCCACAGTTGTTTTACCCACTCATCTACTGATGGACACTTAGGCTGCTTCCATATCTTAGTGATTATAAATAACACTACAATGAACATTGGGGTGCTTGTGTACTTTCAAATTAGTGTCTTGGGTTCCTGCAGATATATTCCCAGAAGTGGGATCACTGGGTCCAAAGGAAGATCCATTTTAATTTTTTGAGGTGTCTCCATACAGCTTTCCACAGTGGCTGCACCAGTCTCCATTCCCAGCAACAATGCAGAAGGTTCCCTTTTCTCCACATCCTCACCAGCACTTGTTTGATTTATTGATGATAGCCATTCTGACAGGTGTGAGATGGTTTCTCATTGTGGTTTTAATTTGCATTTTTCTGTTGATTAGTGATGTTGAGCATCTTTTCATATGCCTATTGGCCCTCTGTATGTCCTCTTTGGAGAAGTGTCTATTCAACTCCTTTGCCCAATTTTTAATTGGGTTGAAATCAACACCAAAAGAACAAATCAAGACCTATTTTAAAGCTGTAGTAATTAAATGATTAAAATATTGGTGTAGGAATAGATAAATAGAAAATTGAAACTAAATAAAGAGCCTAGAAATCAACCCACACATATAATGGCACGACCTATGACAACAAAGTCAGCATTATAATGAGTTTATCAGTAACAACCCAGAAATTCTTTAAAAAACATAATGTTGAGCTAATTAGATATGGACAAAAAATGGATCTTGACATCCAAACTTGCACTATGCAAAATATTCAACTCCAGATGGAATGAAAGAGCTAAATGTAAAGGCTAAAAATCAAAGTGTTTAGGGAGAAAAAAACATAGGAGAGTATCCATGCAATTGAGAGAGGCATGAAGCACTAATCAGATAAATCAATTTGATTAATTGGACTATTAAAATTAAGATATTTTGTTAATTAAAACACATCAAAAGGCCTTAAGAGATTGTAAAGCAAACTACAGAATGGAAGATATTTGCTATAAATATATGATTAAATGAGTTATATCCAAAAATATGAAGACCCTGGGCTAAACCTATAAGAAAAAAATTTAAAACTGGACAAAGCTCTTTAATAGGCACTTCATAAAAAGTGATATCCAAATAGTGAATTAATATATTAAAAGATGTTCAACTTTATTTCTCAGTGGGGTGTTACAAATTCAAATTTACAATGATGTACTTCAAACACTTACCTAGATGACTAAAATTAAAAACAAAATTAACAAATTAAAGCAAGTGAAGGTAAGAATGTGAAATAGCTGGTACACTCATATTACTTGTAAGCATTAACTGATACGACCGCTTTGGAAAACTGTTTGATAAAATGTACTGAAGCTGAACATGCGTATACCATATTCAAAACAAAAATGTGTATGTTCACCAAAAGATGTGCATAAGATCTTTATAGCAGCAACATTGGTAATAGACATAAACTGGAAACATCCTAAATGGCCATAAAGGAGATCCAATTTATAAGTAAGGCAAGGTATATTCATATAACATATAATTATAATTATCAATGATAATCCATAAATTATTATTATAGATATATAAATTTAGATAAAACTAACATAGTTTTGAATAATAAAGAAACAAGATACCAAAGAATATGTACTATGGTAAAAATGTGTGTGTGTGTGTCCATGTTTCTACTTTAAAAGTAGGGAAATTAATATATGGTATTTTATATCATATTATTTCTTTCTTTTGTTTGCAAGTATAGTAATTCTGTGGGGCACCAAGATACTTCTTAAAATTCAGAAATATTTTCTATCTTGTTGTTGCTGACTACATGAATGTGAAATTTTATTGAGCCCATATACATACAGTTTTATGTATTATGTTTTATGCCTGTTATACTTCAATTAAAGCACTATTTGCAAAAAAAAACTAGGAATATCACTTCTTTAAAATGAAACAACTATTATTAACATCAAAATGGTGTTGTGGTAATGATGGTCCAAAGGTGTCAGAATTTTTAAAATATATACCTTTTTTTACTTATAGTATTTAATATACTTTGGCAGTTCTATATGATGCAATAAGGTAAGAAAAGTAAATTAGGGATATGATTATTATGAAGTAGTATAAAAATAATCACTATAAGTAAGAGACATGTTTGACAATCTGAGAAAATAATACAATTCACTATAAATAGTTACATGTAATAAAAGAAGTGGAGAGGTTAGTTTATTAAAAAATATATATGTACATATACACCATTGCTATTCAGTTGAATTAATCTACTAGAAAATAAAATTTTAAAATATATTTATAAGAGCTATGAGAACCAGTTTATGCCTGCTATTATTAAACAGTGTTCACTTTCACTATAAAGCCTACTGGTTTGAATAACTAATCATATGGTCATCCCACTAATAAGCACTAATAAATATAGTACATGTACAAATAGTCCTAATAAGAAATGTAAGTGCAAAAAAAACCCTACCAGATATAATAAAGTTATGGAGGCAAAATCAAGACAATACTGAAAAATATGCTCCATATAACACAATGTGTAATATGATATAATTCTAGTCAAGGTATCAGTGGAAGTTTTTGAACAGTTTTAAGGATGTTTCTAAAGGTCATCTTGAAATATTAATGATTATAATCCACAAATTCTGAAAACAAAAGAATAATAGAAACAATTTGTACTGGTTAATAATGAAATGGTATTAGAAGGCCAAAATCATTAAAATAGTTTGGTATAGGACAAGAATTAACTAATTACTTAATGTACCAAGTAGAAAGCATAGATTCATTGCATTTATATACAGAATGACACAGTTCATATAAAGTCAATGTAGAAAGTAAGATGTATTTGAGTAAATGATAAATTCTAATTAATAAAATAGTTAAAACAAAAAAAGAGGTCAACCATAAAATTCTGAGAAGAAAAATGAAGCTTTGGGGTTCAGAAAAAATATTATGTGCATAAAAGAAAAAGAAAACAAGTCCTAGAGCCAGATAGATGTTTTGCATAAATTACAATTCAAATTGGTATATACTATAAAGTTATTGTCAATCTTAAAATGACAATTAAAATGATAAACTTGTGTAATATTTAATAATATAACTATATAAAATATTTTAATAGTAACAAAATAGATGAACACAGTAATAAAAATTGGTGAAATATATGGCCATAGACTGATTTTTTTTATCCTCTCAAAATTTATATGTTGAAACCCTAATCTATAATGTGATATCTAGAGATGGGGCCTTTGAAAGTAACTAGGTCATGAGAGTGGAACCCTTAGCGATCTTGAAGAGACACAGAAAAACCTTTCTTCCTCTCTCTGTTCTCTGCCTAGTGGGGATATAAGAAGACAGCCATGTGCAAACCAGGAAGAGGGTTTCCACCCAGACCCTTACCATGCTGGCACGCTGGTCTCAGACTACCCAGCCTCTAGAGCTGTGAGAAGAAAGCTTCTGCTGTTTAAGCCACCCAACCTGTGGTATTTGTTAACAGCAGCCTGGGCTGACTAAGACATACTGAAACAGGTGATTAACAATGATATTAATCATTACTTATTACTAATGACAAAAACATTGAGTTAAATATTTTTTACAAAAATCAAATATACATTGAGAAAATAAGATTCTCTAGTTAATCCACCCTTTTAAATTTAATCCTTACTGGCTTAATAACTTTATATAGTAAGTTGCTCTAGGAATTTTAGCTTTAAGAATAAATTTCATAAAAATTGCTGAGGATATTTGGGGTCATTTATGTTTCCATATAAATTTTTGAAATATTTATTCTATATCTGTGATGTGTCATTGGTATTTTAATAGGGGTTGCATTGACTCTATAGATTGCTTTGGGTAGCATGGACATTTTAATGATGTTAATTCTTCTAATCCTTGAACATGGTATATTTGTTTGTGTTTTTCTTAATTTCTTTCTTCAGTGTTCTATAGTGTTTTGAGTACATGTTTTTTATCTCCTTGGTTAAGTTTATTTCTAGTTACTTTATTTTTCTTGTTGTTATAGTAAATGTAATTTTTTCCCCTAATTTCCATTTCTGATATTTCATTGTTGGTGTACAAAAATACCTTCAGTTCCTGAATGTTGTATCCTGTTGTTTTACTAAATTCACTGATTGGGTTGAGTAGTTTTTTGGTGGAGCCTATAGGGTACAAGGCCACTGTAATCCAAAGAATCTGGTACTTGCATGAAAACAGACACATAGATCAATGGAACAGAATAGAGAACCCAGAAATAAACCATGTCTCTATGGTCAATTAATATTTGACAAGGGGACAAGAGCATAAAATGGAGTTAAAAATAGGCTCTTCAATAAATGGTGTTGGGGGAACTGGACAGGCACATGCAAAAATTGAAACTAGACTACCAACTTACAACATACACCAGGATGAACTCAAGATGGAAAAAAGACTTAAATACAAGTTGTGATACCATAAACATCCTAGAGGAAAACAGAAGCAGAAAAATTTCAGATATCCCACACAACAATATTTTTGTCAATATATCTCCAGGGCAAGAGAGATGAAGGAAAGATTAAACAAATGGGACTACATCAAATTAAAAATCTTCTGTACAGCTAAAGAAAACATCAGCAAAATGAAAAAAGAACCAATTGTATGGGAAAACATTTTCCAGTGATACCTTGGACAAAGGTTTGATCTCCAAAGTATATAAAGTATCCATATGACTCAATGCCAGGAAGACAAACAATCCAATTAAAAAATTTTAAAGGATGTGAAGAGATACTTCTCCAAGGAATACCTACAGAGGGCCCATAGGCATATGAACAGATGCTCAACATCATTAGCCATTAAAGAGATGCAAATCAAAACCACAATGAGATACCACCTCACACTGGTCAGAATGGTCATCATTAACAGATCAACAAACAAGTGCTGGCAAAGATGTGGAGAAAAGGGAACCCTAGTATACTGCTAGTGGGAATACAGACTAGTGCAGCCACTGTGGTAAACGGTATGGAAGTTCCTCAAAAAAAAAAACTAAAGGTGGAACTGCCTTTTGACCCAGTGATCCCACTGCTGGGATTATACCCTAAGAATCCTGAAACACCAATTCAAAAGAACCTATGCACCCCAATGCTCATAGCAGCACTATTTATAATAGCCAAGCGCTGGTAACAGCCCAAGTGCTCATCAGTAAATGAGTGGATCAAAAAACTGTGGTACATTTACACAGTGGAATTATCACGCAGCAGAGAGAAAGAAGGACCTGCTACCTTTTGCAACAGCATGGGTGGAACTCAAGAGCATTATGCTAAGTGAATTAAGCCAGGTGGCAACAGACAAATACCATACGATCTCACTTATAAGTGGAACCTAATGAACAAAATAAACAAATGAGTAAAATAGAACCAGAAACATGGAAATAAGGAACAAACTGTTCTTGACAAGAAGGGGAAGGGTCTAGTCAAGGAACATATATAAAGGACCCATGGGCATGGACAACAGGGTGGGGATTGATGGTGGGAGTAGGGGAGTGGGCAGGGCAGGATAGAGCAACAGGGGAAAATCTGGGAAAACTTAAAATTGAACAATAATAAAATAAAAAATAATGAATTACAAAATTTTTCTAACAGATCAATTATTTCACTTGCTCCCATTTTTTTTGTAATTAGCAATAGGGGGATAGATTTTGTGTTTTAGAGGACTATATAATAGTAACAAATTCAAAACTATATATATTATATTTAATCTCATAAAAACACTTGAATAACTAATATTATTTTATTCACATGTGCATTTTATTTTATTATTTTTCTTTTTAAAATTATTGTTCAATTATAGTTGTCCCCATTTTCCCCCCATTACTCTCCCCTGCCCTACCCATACCCATCTCCTGCAGTCAATCCTCCCCCCACCTTTGTCTTTGTCCGTGGGTCCTTTATACATGTTTCTTGACTACCTTTAATTCATACTTTCTATACTACCACATGATAAAACTAAATCAAAATAGAATATAATGGCTATCTTTTTATTTTCAAATTTTAGTTTAGTTGTAAAATGCTGTACTTAAAAACATAAATTTTAGCGAATCATAGGTGCAGGCAAAAATAATTATGCTTAATGGTAAACAGAATAATTTGTCATAATATAGGACAGTCACAAACTCCTTACCTCTAACAATAAAAACGTGAAATATATAAGGAAAAAAAGAAAGCAAAGAATTTCAAGGAGAGACTGACAAAGTTTTTATCATAGTGTAAACTTTTAATAAATGTATCTTAGAATCTGATGAGTCATGTAAAGAGGAAATTAGTGAAGATGCAGAAAAACTGAATGACCCAATTATTATGCTAAATGCATTGATTTTTATAAAAACTGCAATCCTAAAATAGAGAATAAGCATTATATTTTTAAGCACATGTAAAACTGACCAAATACTATACCATAAGGAAACTTTTGAAACACACAAAATAATATCTTGGAGACCAAATTCTTTTAAAAATGCATAACAAAAAAAATAAATAAAAATGCATAATGATTAGATGTAATAATCCAAGTTGGTCAATAAGATCTGATTAGTTTGGACTCTAAATACATAATTTTACATAGTTTATTAATTAAATAGGAAATTCTACTGAAAATACAATATTTAGAAGTAATCATCAGATTTGCACGGTGAAATTTCAGCTTAGAGGACATGTATATCCTTAAATCCATTTATTAGAAAATAATTATATAAAGAATAACAAAGTTTAAGACTCTGTATCAGGCCAAGAAAGTTGAAGCTGGATCTAACCTTACTTTAAACAATTAGGAAATTTAACAAAATACATGAAATGATGATTTTCAAACATTGGACAACACACAATGTGTGATAGTGAGATCTGAGAAAACAGAATATTGAAATAAAGTGAGCCGTTACTTCCAGTTTAATGATTATAGAGAGTTTCCAGATGCAGAATATAGAACAGAAATCAAAGTTAAGACCAGTGGTTTACAGATAGAATACAGATGTCCAGAGGCCAAGGTGCTGAAATTCACAGAGAAGAGTACTGGAGGCAAAAGAGGTACAGAGAAAGGGGGAGATTTGAACACGTACTCTTTAGTCTTTAGTAAGTACTGATTGGTGCATGTGGGTAAGGAAAATCCTATTAGAAAAGATCACATAGAACAATACTCACAGGGCCAGGAATAGTTGTTCTTATCAATCAAAGTTCTTATCAATCAGATTCCAGGGATCTGAATTCACCTAAGAAATCTTGAAAATGAGGCTCTAAAGGAGTAAATTGTTTCCACATAACTGCATAACAGAACAAAGCCCAAAAGTACTTTAAACTTTGAAAAATATTCAATATTCAAATTGTAAACTTGACAAAGTCTTGCACAGAATAAAAGATACCAGGCATGAAAAAAAGCAGAAAAATAAAAACAAGAATGAGGGGGAAAAAATAATCAATGGAAACAGAGCCAGAAATAACAAATGTGAGGGAAATATATAGCAGATAAGAACATTAAATACATATTATAAATGATTAATATCCAAATTGTAAACTTGATGAAGTCTGGAATAAAATAAAAAATTTTCAGGCATGGAGAAAGCAGAAAAATAAAGAGAAATAGAACCAGAAATAACAAACACAGGAGAATTAGTAGATGTGAACATTAAATATGTGTTATAAATACATATCATAATCTCAATATGAACAGGAAATCATGAGCTTGATAAAGAGAGACATGGAAGATATAAAAGGCCCAAATCAAGCTCCTAAAGATAAAATTTAGACAGTATAAAATGGAAAAAAATTAGATGGTTTTTATAGCAAAATAAATATTGTGGAAGAAAATATTAGTGATTGTGAAGACATGGCAATACAAACTATCCAGAATGAAATACAGAAAGAAGAAAAAAGAATTTTAAAAATAAGTGTGGCAGTGAACAATGAAAAACATGAAGCAGTCTAATATATATAATTGGTGTTCCAGAAAGATAGGAGAGAAAAGGTGAAAATGACAAAGATATTTAAAGAAATACTGGCAAAATATTCCCAAATTTGATAAAACTTTGAAACCACAGATCCAATTAATCACAATCTGAAAAAGTCTATGCCAAGAGGTGTAATAACACAATCTCATTAAACCAGTGGTTGAAGAGAAAAATCTTCAAACCCAGAAGTAGGAAAAAGGTCCATGACACACAGAAGGAAAAATAAAAAGAATAATGGTAGCATGTTTCTTCTCAGAAACAATGTAAATCAGAGAAGAATGGAATGATATCTTTATAATAAAGAAAAAATAAATGTCAAGTTGGAATTACCTACCCAGTGAAAAAAATCTTTCATAAACAAGGATGAAATAATTTTTAAGATATAATAAAGCTTAGAATATTATCACTGGTATACTATACTATTCATCATTATAACTACATGTAATGTTAAAGAGAGCCCCTTAATGAGAATAGAAATAATACCTAATGCAAATTCAAATATACATAAGGAATGAAAAACATCACAAATGGTAAAGATATTGTAAATGTGATACAGTTTTCTTATTTTGTAAATTCTCTTAAAAGTTTATTGATTTGTTATAGAAAAATAATTAAAATATATTGTGGGTTTTTAGCATAAGTAAAAGTAAAATGTATAACAGTAGTACAAAGGTCAGAAAGGGTGGAATGAAATGATGTCTTAAAGTTATTACATTACATACAACTTGGTACATACCATTACATAGAAGAAGCCTGTGATAAGTTAAATACTAATTCAAGCACAAAGAAACAGTGGTATATCTAGTAAACCAATGAAGATGAAATTAAATCATAAAAAAAGTTCAAGAGAAGGCTGAAAAACCTTAAAAATGGAACAAAGAACAGATGGTCCAGTAGTGTGATGGGTCAGTAGATATATTTTTACCTTATGAAAACAGAAGATTAGTATAAATCGAAACAATCAACATAAAGGAATAAGAGCAGAAACCAATGGCATACCAAACAAACAACAAAGCGAAGAAAATTGAGGAAACCAAAAGTGGATTCTTAGAAAATATCCATTAAATTGATAATCATCAAACTAGAATGATCAGAAAAAGGTAAAGAGGAAAAATAACACACCAAATTCAAGAATGAAAGAGCTGGTATATGAGATAGATCCTATAGACACTGAAAAGGTAATAACTGAATATTACATACATATTTTATAAATTTGTAACATAACATACATATTGATATTTCTCATGACCATCAGCAAAACACATTTTAAACAAAATATTAGCAAATATAATGGACAAAATATATGAAGCTAATACATCTTCACTCAGTAGGGCTTCTATAAGGTTGGTTTGGCATTCTTAAATCAACTAATATATAATTCTCTATCTTAAGTGATGAAAAAAACATGTCAGCAGTTTAATAGATGCTGACAAATCACTTCTAATTAAACATGCATTTTTGATAAAAACTAACTGAAAATATGAAACAGAAGGAAACTCCTCAACCTGGTAAACAGCATGTATGTAAAATTTACAGCTAACATCATATTTAATGTGGAAGTTGAATGTGTTTCCCTTATAACAGGGGCAAACAGCAATGGCTTCTTTCACCACTTATATTGAACATGGTGCTGGGAGTGGAGCCAACTCAATAAGACAAGAAAAAATAAACAAATTAATAAAATAATAAAATTAAAAATGCATCCAGATATTAGGGAAAAATATAAAACTATCATTAATTGCAGACAACACAATCTTCCATATAAGAAATTTGTAAAAAAAACTTCTGGATTGAATGAAGTTGCAGCATAAAAGGTTATCACACAAAACATGATTGTGTGTAATAGCAACAAACTATAAATCAAATTTGATAAAATAATGACATTTAAAAATCATAAGATATGGAACAGTAATTACTTCGACAAATTATGTTCAGAACCTATCAATTGAAAACTATAAAGTATTGCAGAAAGAAAGCAAAGTGATATAAATGTAGAGACATACCATTATTATGGTTTGTAATATTTAGTTGTAAGTTGTCAATTCTTTACAACTCTATAGATGCCATAAGAAACTGATTAAAATCCTAGATATTGTTTTATTTGGTAGAAATTGACAAGCCAATTTTATAATCTATTTGGAAAAAAGCAAAGACTTAGAATATCAAAAACTATTTTGAGAATTATGACCAAATTTGACAGAGTTGCAGTATTTTATTTAAGACTTAATGGAATACTACAGTTATCTGGACATCATGCAATTGGTATAAAGACAAATTATTTAGGTCATTGGAACAGAACATAGAACCCCAAAATAGACTTTCACGTATAAAGTCATTTGATTTTGATAATGATGTTAAGGCCATACAATGAGGAAAGGACAATCTTCGAAGAAGTGGTTTTAGATACACAAATGCAAAGAAAAGAACCTTAACTCTTACCTCACACTAAATTCTAAACTTAATGCTTAATGTGGATCACAGATCTAAATATTGAGTTGGCCAAAAGGTTCATTTGGTTTTTACATGAAAATAAAAGACACGTTCTTCATTTTCATCAATAATTTTACTGAATAGCATATTCACTGTTTTATTCCACTACCTTCTGCCATCTTTCAGGCATCTTCCCAAAATCTTTTATCTTTTGAGCAAAGAACTGTCTCAGGTGCCTTTTGCAGTGTTCCAGGGAATTGAATATTTTTCCATTTAGAGTATTTTGTAAAGACCAAATTAAATGGAACTCTGAAGGTACAATGTCTAGTGAATACAATGAATGAATCAGAACTTCCTAGCCAAGCTTTAGCAGTTTTTGCCTGGTCATCAAAGAAACATATGGTATTGTGTTATCCTGCTGGAAAATTATCAGTTTTCTTTTGACCAATTCCAGATGCTTTTTGTCAACTGCTGCTTTTGGTTCGTCTAACTGGGAGCAGTACTTGGTGGAATTAACTGTTAGGTTTCCCAGAAGGAACTCATAATAGAGGACTCCCTTCCAGTCCCACCATATACACAACATCACCTTCTTTGAATGAAGACCGGCCTTTGGTGTGGTTAGTGGTGGTTAATTTCACTTGTCCCATGATCTCTTCTGTTCCACATTATTGTAAAGTATCCACTTTTCATCACCCATCACAATTTGTTTGAAAAATGGAATGTTTTCATTACATTTTAAGTAGGGAATCACATGTGAAAATATGGTCAAGAAGGTTTTTTTTTTTCTTAACTTATGTGGAACCCAAACATCAAAGAGATTGATATAACCAAGCTGGTACAAAGGATTTTCAGTGCTTGGTTTGGATATTTTGAGTGTGTTGGTTATGTCCTGTGTGGTATAGCATTGATTGTTTGCAATTAATGTTTAGATTTGATCACTATCATCTTCACCTGGTCTACCTGACTGTGGAACATCATCCAGCAAGAAATCCCTGGCCCAAAACTTGGCAAACCACTTTTGACATATTTGATCAGTCACAGAACCTTCATACACTGTACAAATCTTTGTGTGTGTGTGTGTGTTTCAGTTGCATTTTTATCTTTTCTGATATAATGAAGCATATTTATGCTGAAAAGTTTCCTTATTTTCTTCCATCTTCAATATTAAAATAGCTACACAGAAATTTACCAATTTTGATTTTTTTAAGTACATGCTGATGACAGCTGTCATAATACAATATAACAAAATTGTTTTGAATGAAGTTAAAGACAACGAAGCCCTACTACAGCCATCTTACAGAAAAAAAAAATTAATGAAATATTTCGCCAACCCAATATAAGATCTAAAATGACATTGTGTTTGATGAAGACATTAGATAAGAGATAAAATGAATAAAATATAAAAGAAAAAATAATAAACTTACTTTTGTCAAAATAAAAAATGATTTCAACAAAAATTTAAGAAATAAAAAACTATAAACTGAAAATATATTTACCAAATTTAAATCTGTGAAAGGACTTGTAACTAAAATACATAAAGAACACTTATAATCCAATAAGTAAAACAACAAAAGCTCAAATATTTGAATACTGATCCCAAGAAAATAAGTATAGAGAAAATAAGCACATGAGAAAATGCTCAACATCACTAGTCACTACAAAACCAGTCTGTGGTGCCAAAAAGGTGGGGGGCTGCTACTCTAGAACAGATAGAATTGAAAACTATTCCCACAAATTTTTGGCAAGGAATTGGAGCAACTACAATTGTCATGTAGTACTTTGAAAAATAATTTTAGTATTTTCATTAAAATTTAAACATCAACCTACCATTAGAAATAACCATTCCATTCCAAGATATTTAGCTAAGAGAAATGGCCATATACGCCAATCTTTTCATAAGAGGGAGAAATGAAAGGCAACCCAAAACTCTTCAATATTAAGATTAACAGAATGCTATATGATCTGTTCAGTAAAATAATATTCAGCAATTAGAAGAAAAGACTATTGATACATGCCTGAACATGGGTGAATTGCAAAAGAAGTGTGCTCTGTGAAAGAAACCAGGCCCAAAAAAGCAACTTCCATTTTTATAAAATTTTAGGTGTGGAAATAATCTACATTGATGGGATGCATATCAATAGTTATCTGGGAGCTTATGCAATAAGAGGAGAGAAAAATGGATGCCGTAGAAAAGAGCTTTTAAGGTGACAGAAATGTTGAATACCTTAATTATGTTGATTATTTTAAATATTTACATATATATCAAAACACTTCAAATGGTAAACTTAAATTATTTCTAATTCATTTTTTATTAAGCATTTCAATAAATCTGTAAAATATAATAGAAAAGTAAACCTAAAACAAGAATTACAAAAGAAAGAATAGAAATGTTAGGATTTTTGAACTAGAAAACATTACCAAGAAAACAAAAACAAACACAAAAACAAAAGGATAAACCCAAACCAATGGCTGGTTACTTAAAGAGATGAGGGAAATAGGTGGTTATCTGACAGTATAGAGAAATAGAGAAACTACAAACAATATTAGGAATTAAAAGAAGAGTATGACAAGGTATATTGAGAGGTTTAAAATAATAAGAAATAATATCAACTCTTTAATAATAATTTTTTAAAACATAGATAATATGGGAAATTCCCCAAAGAGTAAAATTCACCAATTTAAAAATAGTAATTGAAAATACAGATAATTTTCCAATGCATTTTGGGGAGGCTATGATATCAAAATTGGGTGAAGAAATTGGCAAATACTGTTTTTCTGAGAAGTATTAGAAAAATTTCACATTATAAAGCACCAATTAAATGAGAAAAAAATATTATCAGTATTTTTTGGAAAAAGCATTCAACTTTATTTAACATTCATTCATCCTATAACATTTAGGCCAATTAAAAATAAGAGGAAACTTCCTCACCTTCATAAAGTGTCTCCATCAAAAACCTTCAGGAAATAGGCACAACAAAATACAGAAACATTCCTTGTGAAGTCACTCAACATAGTATTTCAAGTCCTAGTCTTTGTAATGAGACAAGTAAAAGCACATATGAATGGTGAGATCTGGAAAGAAAGAATTGCATTCTTATTATTCAGAGACAGTATAACTAAGTACATAAACAATACAAGAAGATCTATTTTAATCTATCAGAATTAATGAGAGAATTCAGCAAGGTTGTTGGAAATTAATCAACAGGCAAAAATCAATAGCATTCCCATTGCTCAATCTCTTCGTTCAGGTTTCCCCTGGAAGCAGAACTTGAAACAAGAATTTTAGTGCAGATAATTAATTTTTGATATGAACTCCAGGAGCAGTAGTAAGGACAGGGGAGTAAACAAGGAAAGAAACAAGTCAATACATAGGTGAATTATTGAGGTCACTGCTATTGGCAATAGGTGTGTGATTTTACAGTGATATCTGGGAAGCACATGGACTTTCCGAATTGCTGGTTGAAAGGTCAGGACACTGGGTCATTTATCTGCGGCTCCTCCCAGTTGATTGAGGTCGGACCCTGATGGCATTAACTTTCCCAAACTGCACTGCTGTGCATTTGGTGCTTGCCTACTGGGCTTCTGTGGATGTAGAGAAGGCCCTAGAAGTCTTTTACATAAAACTGTCTGCCACAAAGGAGTCTGAAATCAGAGGTGAGTAGAAGGGATGTGACATGAGACCCCAAAGGCATCAGTGACAACCAAGAAGATAATAGAGTTTATTTTCTTTTATTCTCTGATCACAATAGCAAATTATCATCTATCTATCATCCATCTATCATCTATCTATCATCTATCTATGAATAAGCCCAATAAAAGATATGTGCAATCATAAAAAATTATAACAGTTTATTATAGGACATAAATGGAGAAGTATCATGTTCATAAATGGAAGACTCAGTATCTTAAAGACACCATTTAACTTCAGATTTAAAAATAAATTCAAGTAATTAAAATTTTAAAAAGCACCATTTTTTGTAGAATTAGAAAAGATGTATGTATATGGAGGCAAATGTAAAGGAAGACATTACAAATCTGGAACAACATTTTTAAAAGTCTTTTGATGCAGGGAGAGGCAAAAACCTGTAGTTTAAAGGCAAACTTGCAACTGGGAGATGATATTTACAACTCTCTTAACTGAGAAACGATCAGAGTTTGTTACATAAATAATAAATAAGTAAAAAGACAACACAACAGCAAGGTGAGCAAAGGATGGGAGCAGGATATTCAATAAACAGTAATAACACATAGACAATAAAACACAAAAAACAAATCACTAATCATCAGGGAAATATTACATTTTTACATTTTTACATACATCAGATTGGGAAAAAAGTCCTAAAATAATAACTGTTGGGAAAAAATGGTAGAGGCAATGCTCTTTCATTCCTTCAAGTGAATTGCTTTAGGTGAATATTGGAACAAACCTTTATGGATCAATTTTCCAGTATTAAATGAAGCTGATGTTGAATTTGCCCATTGAAATATATCTCAGTGCGGTTAACTGCTGTATCTCTGAGCCTCTGTATCAATATCTGGTATACATTAGGTTCTAACTATCTTACTAAGTTAGCTTTGTAATAGAAACATTTTTAAAGTAACCTCTACTGTATAACTAAGCATCTCCAAAATTAGTGGTTTAAAACAACTGACTGCTCATGAGTTGGTGGGCCAGCACTATGGGCTGAAATGGTTCATCTCTGCTTTCTAATAATGCCATCTCTCCCAAGTAGTTTTTTTTTACATATTATATATTTTTAAATATTTTTTATTGTTGTTCAATTACAGTTGTCCTCATTCCCCCCATTACTCTCTCCTGCCCTGCCTGCCCCCACCTCCCACATACAATTCTCCCCCCACCCCTCATTGTCCTTGTCCATGGGTCC
>PVJD01010616.1:0-52241 GCA_004026545.1 Mormoops blainvillei
TGCGCAGCGTTGAGTGGGTGAGTGGATGATTGAAGGCCGAGGCCCTAGTGTGAGTGAGAGGAGACTGTGGTGCCTGTTTGGTTGTTTTGTCCTAACCATCATTGTCATCCCTGTAGCCTGCGAGGTCCGGGACGTGATCCAGAATAAGATGGGCCAGAGTGGATCGGCCCCCAGCTCCCCGCTCGACTGTCTGTTAAGCAATTTCTCTGACTTCCAGAGGAGGACCCCCTGGACCCTGTGGGCGCACCACCCCCTTCTATCATAAAATAGAGATGACAAAACCTAAAACAATTACACGCCCCCCACCCCCAGGAGAGGTTTTGTACAGAAAAAATGAGGACGTTTTTCCCTCCCAAACTACCTGGCAACCTGGAGGCGGGCTGGAGGTGAGGTGCTGCCACGGGGCTACTCGCCTGGAACAGGACTGCCAAAAAGCGTGTAAATTCTTGTAAAAATCTCTAATTGCTTCGATTTGATCTCATTGTTTAGATCAGGAAGCTTTAGAAAACATCTCGATCTTAAAGATCCTCCTAAGAAATCTCCAAAACTCAGCCAACTCCTCCCCTCCCCGTGCTGGCTGAGGCCACACGCTCCACGGCAGGGAGGGGCTTAGTACAGGGAGGCCCTGGGGAGCCCGGCAGGAACCCAGCTCCTCCTCCTGCAGGCTGGGCTGGAAATGCGGGAGCGGGAGCACCCCAGCTCTCTAGCCCCGTCCAACGAGGCGTACATTGCACTGAATGGAGAGAGGGCTCCGGGGGCAGCACCTGCAGAAGCGACCAGAGGTCACGGGCACCAGACACTGCCCACACCCAGTACCCGTGTCGCTGGAGAATCCTGATGTAGTCTTTCCAGGCTTCCCCCACTTTGAGCGGGTCACTGCTCCTGAGATCACCTCCCAGAGTCCTTAGTGTCAAGGCTTTTGCTTGCTCATCCAAATTTGGTAGGAGGGAGAAAAAGGGAAATAAAAAAGAGAATTCCTTTTAAAAGAGATCTTGGGGGAAGATAACACTGGTCCCTTGCCCTGCCCCGCTACGAGGACCCATCCCTGCTTCTCTGTGCCTCTGTTTCCTCAGAATTCTAGCCCAGAGGATGCTGCTGAGAAAAGCCAGCAATAAAGAAGGACAATTTAAATGCCTGCCTGTGTCCACTTGTTCAGTGGAATACTATGCAGCCATTAAACATAATCATTTTAGACAAATACTGTATGATATCACTCATATATGGAATCTAAAAAATCCAAATGCATAGAAACAAACAAGAATGGTGGTCGCCAGGGGCTGGGAGGAAAGGGTGGATGCTGGTCAAAGTGCACAAACATCCAATTGTGAGAGGACCGAGCTCTGGAGATCTAAAGTTCAGCCTAGTGGCTGCAGTTAACGAGCCTGTGTTATACGCCTGAAAGCTGCTAAGAAAGTAGATCTTAAATGTCCACTTCAAAAAAGAAATGGTAATCATGTGGCATAATGAAGGTGTTGGCTAAGGTTATGGCGGTGGTAACCGCTTTGCAACATATAAATGTATCGAACCAACACAATGCACACCTTAAACTTACACAATGTTATTTGTCACTTATATATCAAGGATGCTGGGGAAAATGACGGTTTTGAACATTGTATAAATGTTATACTATCAAATTACAAAATGGGGCACTCAACTATGTTTATACCGTGGTTACACTATGTATGTTATTAAGTGAATGTTAAGATGAGAATGAAATGTGAAAAACATTCAAACTAGTGATGTTTAGTTGTGGATGAGAATCTGACTTGAATTTCTTTTCCTGTTTTTGTTTCTCTTAATGTTGTCACCAGTTTGTGTGTGTGTGTGTGTGTGTGTGTGTAACAGAGACACTTTTTTTCTGAATCAATGGAGTTAGGATAGTTTCCACACTAACAAGTTGGTGCAGAGAATTGAGCTTAATGTTTGCCTGAAAATTTGGGTATGCTGACCACTGGGATTGGAACAACGTGAAGATTTTCTCTGCTCTGGGACAAAAGGGGATTTGAGGATTACAGAGAGATTTTAAAGTCTCTCTGAGGACTGACCCTGTGCGGAAGGCAGCCAAGGAAAACGGTGGGAAAAGACAAAAAACCCCTCATCTGCTCACAAAGACTGGTTCTAGAATCAACATCCCCCCTCCCCTGCCCCCATCCCTAGGAATTCCGCTTGTCCCTCTGGCTTCACGCCCTTCCCAGGAAACATATAGACCGCGCCCTCTTGTGCCCTATCTGCAGGCCCGTTGCCTGGAAGGGCAGAGCAGTTTACAAACGCCTCCTTGACCCGGGATTTGTAGCAGTAATCGCCACCCACAGAGAAAATGAGACCCTGACCCCGGCTGGGCAGCTCGGTCCCAGTACGCCAAGGTTGAAGTCAGGGCACACACAAGAATCAACCACTGAATGCCTACATAAGTGGAACAACAAATTGATGTTCCTCTCTCTCTCTCATCGATAAATACAAAAAGAAAGAAAGAAAAGAAAATCCCAGTAGTGACCTTCAACCTGACTTCCTGACACCTGAAGGGCAACCTTCCAGACTCACTGGTGGTGGTGTCTGGGCTTTGGCCACACCCTGCTGCCACTGTGCCCAACACCCTGTGTGCAAGTCCCCTTGGACTCACTAGCCTTACTCACAGGAGAACTCGCCTGGATGGTCAACTGAACCTCTCACTCAACAGGGAACAGACAGGATTGGACAGGAAGAAGAGGCCCAGAGTAGGCTGCCCTTTCCCCAGAAAATGACTCGAGACCCGTGATGGTGGCTCTACCGGGAGAGCGGTGTGCGGCCATCAGCACAGTGCTGAATCTCCGGCTTAAAGGGCGAGATCCACTTTCTCACCACTTCCCGACATCCCACCTCAGGATTTTATATTTGCACATGCCAAGAATACTTTAGAAACAATTAATTGCGTTGCACTACCATGACTGAAGAAGTAAACATTTAATGAGCACCCGTTGTATGCCAGGTTCTATGCAGAGCTAGGAAGTGGCCCCCGAGATTATTCCAGGGTCTTTATTTAAAAGACGAGCAAACGAGGGCCCACAGGCCAAGTCACTTACCCATGGTCACCAGCTAATCAACAACAGAGCCGAAACCGCACCCGAGGCTTCTGACTGCCCTGTCCCCGGCTCTTCCCACCACACTCAAGGGCAGGCACTTTGAGAGTAGAGACTCAGGATCCAAAGGTTGAAACACAAAGCAACTAACGAGGACATTTAAGCTTCTGGGACTGAACCCGTGTACGCTGAGCGAATGAGACAGAAAAGTTAGCCAGATAACGTCTCAGCATATATGCTCACGAACGCCCAGTTTCTACTGTATGAAGCAGACACACATTCCTGCCTGGGTCTTCCTCCCTGGGAACTCCTATCCCAGCAGCTTATATAACTTGACACCTTCCTCCCACCATCGTCAAACACTAGGTTGAGCCATCTTTCTAGGTCAAAAATGTTAGAATGTCGGCAATTCCATATGGTCCGACCAAATACAGCCTCACGTGCACATTAATAAGCTGAACACACAAACCACGCAAAGGGAAGGAAAAGACACTGGGCTCGCATTCCCCACATAGCTCTGATCCCGGGCCTGGAGGCCACTCACTCTTTGACTTCTTTGGAGGAAAAGTCCAGGTAGCGGTTGCTAATCCACTGAATCTCAAACCAGTCCCGAAAGCCATTGTTGCCACAGCATTTGAACTCGATCTGCAGCATGTCGATGGTCTTCTTCATGAAACACCGGCCAGGGGTGTCTGTGTCCCGGTAGTACTTCATGCCATCCTTCAGCCCGTGGGCCAAGGTACTCTCCAGGGAGCCTCGCATGAGGAAGCAGCAGAGGGCCACAAGGAAGAGGACAATGTTGAAGAGGACGCAGATGACCAGGTATGGCTTCAGCCAGGGTTTCCACTTGGCATATTTGGCAGGGTCCAGGGCATCGTAGCAGACCTTGCCAGCCAGAGAGTTGAAGACACAGGAGAGCAGCCCCGCCCCTATCAAGGAGTTGGGCACAAAATGGCTCTCAGAATTATTCATCACCTCGCTCCTCTTCTGAAATTCGATCTTCAGGAACAGCCCTAGGCCAAAGATGACGATGCCAGCCAACACGGAGAGCCAGTTCATGAGCCAGAGCCCTTGGGCCAACTTGACCCGCTTCTTCTGGTCAAATTTGATTTTCAGCAGCGCCATGCTCGCAGGGTGCGGCCTGGACAGTCTCCCACGGCCCAGCTCCCTCTTCTGACCTTAATGAGCTCAGGGCTTGCGGACTCAGGGCCTTGGGAAGGGTGCAGACAGTCCGAGTTGCAGGGAGCTGCTCTGGGGGCTGCCCATGTTGGCCCCCTAGCCTGAGACCCTTGTTAACTCAGTAGTCACAGTTCCTGACGGGGCCAGTCCCTGGTGTCGTTCCTGCAGTTCCCTTGCCAGACACGAAGGGACAGGCTGAAGGCAGCTGATTAGGACTGGGATCCACAAGGCATCTGCTAATCTCTTCAGCCAGGTTTATCCCATCAGATAAAGCCATGACAGTTTCAAAACACGCTCAGAAGGCGTCTCCATGAACACACTGGAGCAGGGAGCTGTGGGTGCAGCTTGGGGAACCAGCAGAGAAAGGGCAAGGCTGGCCAGGGCAATGGGCCGGATCCAAGGTCTGGCTCAGACCACCTGACTCCCCAGAAGCACGTTCCCAGGCCAGAGTATAAAACTCCTTCAAAATTTAAAACTTTCTGTGGACAAAAGACATCATTATTTAAGTTGAAAAATGACAGATTATGAGAAAACATTTGCAACTCGTAAACCACAACCAAAAAAGAAGAACAAATAAGCAAGTTGTTTTTTTTTTAAACTCTCACAATTCCACAGTCAAAAGATCAACAATCAACTGGAAAAACAGGCCAAAGGACAGGAACTACTTATAAAAGGGAGCTTGAAAAGTCCAACAATCTGGAAAAGGTGTTCAATCTGTATAGAAAACAGGGAAATGAAAATTAAAGCAATAACAAGCCCCCTCCCTCCCAGGAGCATGCGCACACCTTCCCCTTCTCCCTCTTCTTGCCCCACAGGCAGGCATCTCCTAAACTCCAAGGGACATCACGGGACTTACCACCAGGGGAGCAATGGGCAGCAGCAGCTCATCCTGGGTGAACCCCCGAGCCTGTCTCCAAGGCCCCCTTTTGTCTGACTTCCCAGGGAGCCAAGGCAACCCTGCCCAGGTTCTCCTGTTGCCTCTCCTACCCAAGCCCTTCCTTGTTTCACTGTCCCCAGCTTTAATGAACATACCCTCAAAGTCACCTGGACTCGTATTGTGAAGTCTTTCCTAAAGGAAGCCAAGAAGCCCCGCACTTACCAGCCCGCCTGAGGCAGACCTGCTTTAGGCCAAGTTCCTGCCCAGTAGCATATTCTCCCAGGTGAGTAAGAACAATGGACTGGGCTTTTACCTAAATCAAAGATAAAGCTTTTACTAAAAAAGTCACATGCTTGGGGTGCGACTACCCACCATGACCTGCCCGGTTAGGGATTTATGGTCAGGTCACCCTGTGAGGTTACTTTCCATCATTGCACTTGTCCGTTTTATTACAGAACCCCCTTTTGCATCCATAATAGCCCTTAGGGAGTATCAGGAGGTATTTCACTGTAGTTCTGATTTGCGCTTCTCTAATGGTTAGTGATGTTAGACATCTTTCCATGTGCTTACTGACCATTTCAACAGGTTCTTTGGAGAAATGCCTAGTCAAGTTTTTTGCCCACTTTTTAATTGGGTTGATTTTTTTGTTGTTGATTTCTAGTAGTTCTTCATATGCTCTGGATAGTAATCTCTTATCAGATATGTGATTTGTAGTTGTTTTTTACTCTGTTACACACATGTCCTTTGAGGTACAAAGGTTTTTAATTTTGGTAAAGTCCCAAATGTCTATTTTTTTCCTTTGTTGCCTGTGCTTTTCGGGCCATAACCAAGAAATCATTGCCAAGGCCAATGTCATGACATTTTCCCTCTATGTTTCCTTCTAAAAGTTTTATAGTTTTCATTCTTTTTTTTTAATAAGAGAAAGTTTATTCAGAAAGTTACAGAGGTAGCAAAAGTAAGCCATAGAAGCAATGGATTAAGGAAACAAGTTACAGAGGCAAAAGAAGGGCACCTGGAGCTTAGGAAAGTACACTTGAAGATTCAAAGGGGTGTGCCCTGCGGGGACGGAGAGGGAGTGAGAGGCAGGGAGGAGCGCGAAAGCACTGTAGCTTTCATTCTTATGGTGAAGTCTTTGACCCATTTTGAGTTAATTTTTGTAAATGACTTTAGGTTAAGGGTCTAACTTTGTTTAGCACCATTCATTAAAAAGACTGTCCTGCCCTGGCTGGTGTGGCTCATTGGATTGAGTGCCGGCCTGTGAACCAAAAGATCGCCAGTTCGATTCCCAGTCAGGGCACGTACCGGGGTTGCTGGGCAGGTCCCCAGTAAGGGGTGTGTGAGAGGCAACCGATGGTTGTATCTCTCACATAATGATGTTTCTCTCCCTCTCTCTCTCTCCCTCCTTTCCCCTGTCTCTAAAGATAAATAAATAAAATATTTTTAAATAAAAAATAAATAAATAGAAGTTTATTTAATAAACTTTTTAATATAAATAAATAAATAGAAATATTTTTTAAATAAAAAATAAATAAATAGAAGTTGGACCCAAGGAACAGCTTCCTTGGGTCCAACTTCTTTGGGACTCTGTTCTTTCCCCAATAAATAATGTTGTGCCTTATGTTTTCATAATGACAACTAAATCAAAATGATTTAAAATATTGTGCTGGCTAAACGAAACACCTACAGACTCTATTTTGACCCAAATACCACTAATTCACAGTATGTGCTTTAACTTCATTTTCACATTTGATCTTCCAAATGAACTAAGGGCAGAAAGAGAGGTTCATTGTTATCTATCAGGGCCAAGTGTTGTACCAGGTGCTGGAAATAAACTGCTCAAAAAGTTAGTAAGTCCAAGTCCTAGCATCAGGGAGTTCAAAGCTGAGTGAGACTTCTGAAAACATAGTTTTATTTTAGTATTATGGGAGTAAATACTTATAAATAATAAGTATTTATTATTTAAATAATAATAATGGGACTAAAGAGAGAGTCAGTTAGGAAAAGAGGATTAGAAAGAGTTTTAAATAATGGGGAACAAAGGGGAAAAAAAGAAGAAAAAAACAAAAAAAAAGAAAACAATAATAAAATACTAAACTGGATCCGTCAAATTGAATATCTATCAAAATTGTGTCACCAAACAGTGAAAACAAAGATAGCATTAAAGGAGATATATACTCTTAATGAGTCTGTAAATTTATTATTATTTTTATTTTTAATTAATAAGCTTCATTTCTTAAAGCAGATTTAGACTTACCAAAAAACAAAACAAAACAAACAAACAAAAAAAACCCTAAACAGAAAGTAGAAAGTTCCCATAAACTCCTTTTCTCCAACCAGTTTTCTTTATCTCGTGGTGGCATGGTACATTTGTTACAATAGACGAACCAATATTGCTATGTTATTATTCACTAAAACTCATGGTTACATTAGGGTTAACTCTTTGTGTGTACGGTTCTACGGTTCTACGGGTTTTGCCACATGGATACTTCCATGTATCCACTATTATATTTGTGTCACAAAGTATCACACAGAATAGTTTCACTGATCGAATAACAATCCCTGTGTTCCACCTACTCATCCCTCCTCCTCCCCCTGTCCAGCCCCAGGCATCCACTCTCTCTATAATTTTGCCTTTTCCAGAATGTCTCACAATTAAAATCATAAAGTGTGTAACCTTTTCAGACTTGTTTCTTTCCCTCAGCAATATGCACTCCATGGTTCTCTATGTCTTCTTGTGGCTTTATATCTCATTTCTATTTTTAGCTGAATAGTATTCCATTGTATGGATGTACCACTGTTTGTCTACCCATTCACTTATTCAAGGGCATCTCGGTTTGCTTCCAATTTTTGGCAGTTATAAAAAAAGCTGCTATAAACATTTGCGTGCAGGTCCTTGTGTGAATTACCTAAGAACGGGATTGCTGGGTTATACGGTAAGACGATGTTTAGCTTAGTAAGAAGCTGCCGAACTGTTTTCCCCGGCGCCGTTGCCACTTTGCAGGCGGTGGATGAGAGTTCCGGCCGCTGTGCGCCCTCAGCAGCGTTCGGTGTTGTCGGCATCCTGGGTCTTAGCCGTTTTAATAGGCGTGTAGTAGTATCTCATTATAGTTTTAATTTGCTCTCCTCTAATTACAGGTGAGGCAGAGCATCTTTTCTTGTGCTTATTTGCCACCTGCACATCTTCCTTAGTGAGGTGTCTGTCCAACACTTTTGCCCACTTTTTAATTGGATTGTTTGTTTTCTTCAGAGTGTAAATTTTTACAGCCTTTTGAGATAATTTATCTATATTAAAATTTATTTTTAATATATTTTATTGATTATGCTATTACAGTTGTCCCATTTTTTCTCCCCTTTATTCCCCTCCACCCTGCACCCCGCTTTCCACCAGCATTCCCCCCCACCCTTAGTTCACGTCTATGGGTCGTACATGTAAGTTCTTTGGCTTCTCCCTTTCTTATACTGTTCTTAACCTCCCCCTGTCTGTTCTGTACCCGCCACTTATGCTTCTTATTCCCTGTACCTTTAACCCCATTCTCCCTCCTCCCCCTCCCCACCGATAACCCTCCATGTGATCTCCATCTCTGTGATTCTGTTCCTGTTCTAGCAGTTTGCTTAGTTTGTTTTTGTTTTTTTAGGTTCAGTTGTTGATAGTTTGAGTTTGTTGTTGTTTTACTGTTCATATTTTTGATTGTCTTCTTTTTCTTAGATTAGTCCTCTTAATATTTCATTTAATAAGGGCTTGGTGATGATGAGCTACTTTAACTTTTCTTTATCTGGGAAGCACTTTATCTGCCCTTCCATTCCAAACGATAGCTTTGCTGGATACAGTAATCTTGGATGTAGGTCCTTGTCTTTCATGACTTTGAATACTTCTTTCCAGCCCCTTCTTGGCTGTAAGGTTTCTTTGGAGAAATCAGCTTATAGCCTTATGGGAACTCCTTTGTAGGAGTTCTTGCTGCTTTTAAGATTCTCTCCTTACCTTTAATCTTGGGTAACGTAATGATGATGTGCCTTGGTGTGTGCTTCCTTGGGTCCCACTTCTTTGGGACTCTGAACTTCCTGGACATCCTGGAAGTCTATTTCCTTTGCCAGATTGGAGAAGTTCTCCTTCAAAATTTCTTCGAATAAGTTTTCAGTGTCTTGCTCTTCTTCTCCTTCTGGCACCCCTATGATTTGGATGTTGGGACGTTTCAAGTTGTCCCAGAGGCTCCTCAGCCTCTCCTCATTTTTTTGAATTCTTGTTTCTTCATTCTGTCCTGGTTGAATATTTCTTTCTACTTTCTGCTCCAAATCGTTGATTTGAGACTCAGTTTCCTTCCCTTCACTGTCGGATCCCTGTATATATTTCTATATTTCACTTTGCACAGCCTTCCCTTTTTCCTCCATATTGCGAACATACACCACCAATTCTGTGAGCATCCAGATTACCAGTGTTTCGAACTCTGCATCTGATAGGCTGGCTATCTCTTCATCACTTAGTTCTATTTTTGGAGCTTTGACCTGTTCTTTCCTTTGGGCCATATTTTTTTTGTCTTAGCATGCCTATTATGTTGTGAGGGGTGGAGCCTTAGGTATTCACCAGGGCAAGGCCACCCGTGTCACTGCCTCATGGTGCTGTATGTGGGGGAGGGGTCAGAGAGGGAACAATGCCGCTTGCTTGCCTCTTGGTCAGCTTTCAGTCACTTTCTCCACTCTCCACAAGCAAATTGGGACCTTCTGGTGCTGATTCCCAGGTGGGTGGCTTGTGTACATTCTAGGACCCTGTGGGTCTCTCCAATGAACTCTCTTGTGAGACTGGCCGTTTCTCCCACTGCCACAACCCCCACAGGTTTTTACCAGTAGAGGTTTTGAGGCTTTCTTCTCCCACACTAGAATCTTGGGTTGCACATCTCTCTCACTTCCCAGTTGTTCCTCTCAGGCTATCTGCATGCATGTGTGGGACCGCCGGGTCCGCCAGCCACCACCTTGCCGTGTCCTCGCCGCCCCAGCTGCCCGTCTCCACCCCACCTACCGACCTGAATGAATGTCTCTTCCTTAACTCCTTGATTGTCAGACTTCCATACAGCTCGATTATCTGGCAGTTCCGGTTATTTTTTGGTTTTGAATTTGTTGTTTTCCTTCTTTTGGTTGTGCGAGGAGACAAAGCATATCTACCTACACCTCCATCTTGGCCACTATCTCTATTAAAATTTAAAAAGCACATTCCAGATGAGTCAACAGTTCCACTTTTTAGAACAGCTTGTGCAGAAGCACAAGGAGTTTTAATAACAAACCAATCTTGTCCTCGAATTAATGTCCAAAGAATGCTTCATAGTTAGAAAGGAAGCCCATGAGCTCAAGGCAGTAAGTGGGTCAAATCTTCAACCTCAATCTCCTTTCTTTCCTGATGTGCATTTGTTCCACTAGATTCAGCGCCTGCACACTCCTCTTTAAGATCTTCAAATCACTACATAAAAAAATCAAAGAAATGTTTCTCCACAGATAAGAGGTGTGAGAACAAAGCAATGACACATGAGATTTTTTTCCTCCAGTGTGCTACCAGACTGAAGGGGCCTGTTTGTCTGTGCGCGTCAAACCCCAATCAAAAGTGAACAGGAGCCCTGGCCGGGTCGCTCAGCTGGTTGGAGTGCTGTCCCAATGTGCCAAGTTTGTAGGTTGGACCCCAAGTCAGGGCACATGCAAGAATCAACCAATGCATGCATAAATAAGCGAAACAACAAATTGATGTTTCTCTTTCTCTAAAACGTCAATCAATAAAAAAAAATTTTTTTTAAGCAAATAGGAGTTTTCAGCCAAGAAAGAAAGGATTTATTAGTCGAGGAAATGGGGCCGAGCACGGAGTCACAGGTAAGCTAGTACTCACAGACCTGGTTCCTCAACGGCGGCCAGGGAGTAGGTTCCCCGGGGGGAAATCGTTAACCATGGTAGCCAAAGGAGTTGAGGTTGTGGGCTCTACTGATCGGCTGGGGCCTGTGTTAGGAATAGTTGATCATTGTGTCAGGTCCTGATGTTAGCCATGGCACTGCTCTGTCTGGTTTCATGAGGGTGTGGTCTGTAGGGACATTCTGGTCTAGTGGGCCTGGGGCTGAAACACAACTGAAGTCAAGATGTTATCTTTAACTTGACCAAACGCAATTTCTTTGGTCAACAGACCTGAGGCTTTGTTCTTAAGACCTTTTGATGTTGACCAGAATCTGATGTTCTAAGAGCTTCACTGTTTAAGGAAGGAAAGAGACAGACAGAAAGGAAAAAGGGTCATGTTAAAGAAACACTACCTCCGTTGCTCGGCCCAAGCTTGGACTCCAATTTGGCAGTGATGTCCAAGGCCAGGTTCTGAGCCATACAGGGAAATCAGTCTTGTTAGTTCATTGTTACATGGCATTTTATGTCCAAAACGATATTTTACCCAGGGTGTTCACTCCTCTGATAGCTAAGACTTGGCTTCCAATAGCTTTGGACCTTCGAAGGATTTCAGCTCTTCACCACCAAAGATATTGAAAAAAATGTAGTACAGTTTCTGAAGCTTTTTTCCCCCAAGAAAAGATGTTTAGAAGTGTGACCAGACTCATATCTCATATACACAAAATCTAAAGCCAACTACCCTGAGAGAAAAGGGATATAATGACTAAGAAGCTATCTCAGAGAAGCTCTTAGGATATGCATGCACACAACAGAAGATCAGAGGAGAAAGAAAGACTTGAGGTAGAAACCAGAAAGAAAAATTTAAAAATAGCTCCAGAAGGATAAACTGGATTAGTCAAGGGCCTTATTCTGTTCACATGACCTGGAGGGACAGAGTTGAGCCGGTGGCAAGTCCGTGGGTTCCCCCTGGTGGCCAGAAGGAGAATGGTTTCTGCGAAGGGGAAAGGGGGACTTCACCTCTCAGGCTAAGAATTCTCAAGGATGTTAAATTATCTAGAAAGGCAAAAAAGAACAAACAGACTCATAAGAAATGTCCCCGGCCAGACCTTTCAAGTATAAAGCAAGGCAGGACATGTTGAGGAACAAGTAGAGAAAAGTGGACTGTAGAGGAAGGACTAAGGGAATCTCTGGTGGAGGGCAGGAAACAGCTGCCTCTCTCCCGTAGTGGACCAATGGAGGTGAGTCTAGATGCTATAAATAAATTATAAATACAGTAGAACAAGTTCATGGACTTAAGGGTTATTTGTTTTTGTTTAGAAATTCTTTTAATGCTAATATATATAATAATGGGATGAAAATAATAAAATTATACAATTTTTTGAAAATAAAGAAACCCAAGAGATCAGCCCTCCAGACCTCCTATCCAAGGAAGAATGAGTCACAGGTTGGCTCTTTGAATAATTAACTGACTTTTGTTTCCTTAATCTCTGTCCCTTGATTGTCATCCTGATTTCCCTTTACACTCTACTATTTTTCCTCCTTCTTTCCTTCTTTCTTTTTCTCATTTTTCCAGATAAATATGTCATGCCTACAGAGAATGATGAATAATGCTCAAATAAACATCTATATTCCCTTTCCCAGCATAAGAGATAGAATATCACCAGCATCCATGAAGCCACCTGGGCGCCCCTCCTCCTTTACTCCCAGAAGCAGCCTGAATTTGGGATTTACTCTCCTCTAGACTTTCATTAGTGTAACCACCTATGCATATATGCTTAAATAGCATATTGTCTATATTTTGCATAATTTTGAACTTGACAGAAGTAGAATCATATTGTAAGTATTCTTTTTGTTCTTGCTTTCCCCCCAAACATTACTTTTAAAGCTTTTATACCCACAAATCATAAATGTACATTACTATTTTATCTTTAAGTATAATTTTGATACAAAGAATATATGTAATATATATGTTATAAATCATCATCATAAATTACTCACTCATCACCGAGCTCAAATATCACAGGTAACTTGCACCTATGTAAATGATTCTTCCCGTCACAGTCCTCTCTGCTATAGACTGACCGTGTTCCCCCAAATTCGTATGGGAAGCTCTAACCCCCAAAGTGACTGTATTTGTTAACTATACAGAGGGAATTAAGGTTAAAGTCCTACTGGTGAGGCTCTAATCTGATAGCACTGGGTGTGCTTACGTGACGAAGAGGAGAGACCCCAGAGGTCTCTGCAAGCAGGCACGAAGGAATGTGAGGTAACAGCCAGAAAGGAAGAGAGCGCTCACCAGAAACCAAATCAGCGGGCACCTTGCTCTTAGACTTCCAGCCTCTAGGACTGTGAGGAAATAAATTTCTGTAGTTAAACTCCCCGGTCTGTTTTGTTAGGGCAGCCCAATGTAACCACTATTCTAAATACCTTACTATTCTTTCTTTCTTTTTAAAAAAGAAAAGATTTTACTTACTTATTTTTAGAGAGGGGAAAGGAGGGACAAAGGGAGAGAAACATCAATGTGTGGTTGCCTCTCATACACCCCCTACTGGGGGCCTAGCCCGCAACCCAGGCACGTGCCCTGACTGGGACTCAAACCTTCAAGCCTTTGGTTCACAGGTTGGCGCTCAATCCACTGAGCCACACCAGCCACGGCTGAATATTCCCCGAGATATGTATTTTTTCTTATTTTTGAGATTCACAAAACTGTATAGTATCATACATAGTCTTCAGGATCTTTTTTTTTTTTTTCATTCAACGTATGTTTTAAGATTCATACATGTTGCTGTGTAGCTACAGTTCATTTTCATCTATGGATCATACCACATGTGATTCATCTCCTGTCCCTCGATATATGGGTAATTTCCAATGGATTTTTAAAAATAATTTCTAGTATTGCTTTTATGAACAGAGTGACTCTCAACATTTTGTACATGTCTCCTGCTGAGCAGTAGTTTCTCTGGGGTGTAAGCCTAAGACAGGAACTGCTGAGAAGTAGGGTATGTGAGTCTTCACCTCTACCAGGTCACGCCAAAACGTTTTCTACAGTGATCAGCCCAATTTAGACTCCTACTAGCAGTGAATCTATGACTCACAGCCTCTCCAGCTCTTCCTATTGAGCCAGGCTTCTCAATGTTTGTTTCCCTGGTTTTAATTGTGGCTTAATTTGCATTTCCCTGGTTACGAATAAGTTCATATACCTTTTCATACATTTATTTGCTATTTGTGCTTCCCCTGTAAAATGTACGTTCTAGTCTTTTGCCCATTTTTAATGTGGGTTGTTGGTGTTTTTCTGGTTGATGTGCGGAACTTTCTTAAATTTCCTATATAATATTTCTTTGGCATTATATGTATTAAAAATTATTTTCTTCCAATTTGTGACATGACTTCTCACTTTCTTTATGGCATATTTTGAAGATCATAAATTCTTCATAGAACTTCAAATGATAACTTCTGAATAATAGAGTTTTCCAATCTTGTCTTTATGGTTAGCGCTTATTTAATAAATTATTCCTTGTATATACAAAGATATTATTCTCCATTGCCTTCTAAAAGATTTGTGATCTTTCTCTTTGAGATTTTAATATTTTCGGAATAGACTTTTGTATGTGGTATGGTGAAGAAATCTAATTTTCTTCCTTATGGGCACTCCTAGCACACCATTTATTGAACAGTCTCTCCTCCCAATAGTCTGCACTGCTTAGTCATAAATCAGTTTTTCATATATGCATGGATCTATTCGTGAGTTTTCTAGTCTGTGCTATTAGTCGTTTTGTTTATTTCTACGCTATCATCACAATGTATTAATTAAATGTCTTCAGCCCTGCCTGGTGTGGCTCAGTTGGTTGGGCATCAATCCGCAAGCAAAAGGCCACTGGTTCAATTCTCAGTCTGGGCACATGCCTAGGCTGTGGGTTTGGCCCACCGATTAATGCTTTGCTCTCTCTCTGTCTCCCTGCCTTCCCCTCTCTCTAAAAATTAATTAATTAATTAAAATAAATCAATAAATATCTTCATATCTGGTAAAGGGCAACACACACACCCTTTTCTTTTTCTTTTTGGCTATTTATAACTAATGTATAAAAACATAATGTTCTTATTACCACTAATTAGTTCTTTGTAGATTATTTTGGAATTTTTATGCCTATGATCATATAATCCACAAATAGTAGCTTTTGTTATAGCCTTTAAAATCCTTCTAATTTTTAAATTACTTTTAAGACTTACTGAAGCAACTAAGATGTTCAGTGCAACTTGAACACAGATGATGATAACAGGGATCCTTGTTTTGGTCTTGATCTTAACTTCTAAATGATTCACCATTTACTTAATGGTTGCTATAGGTTTTAGCAGATACCTTTAACAAGTTAAAGACGTTCTCTTCTATTCCTGCTTTGCCAAAAGTGTGTTCTTATGAATAGAGGTTGAATTTTATAGAAGGTTTATTTTACTTCTTTTAAGAGAATCAAAAGCAGTAATCAGAAAACTCCAGGCACACAAAAGTCCTGGACCAAACCGTTTCACAGGAGAATTTTACAAAACACTTAAGGAGGAGCTAACCCCTGTCCTTCTCAGGCTATTCCAAAAAATCCATGAAGAGGGAAGACTCCCAAACTCTGTTCATGAGGCCAGCATCATCCTAATCCCAAAACCAAATAAAGACACAACAAAGAAAGAAAACTACAGGCCAATATTGCTAATGAACATAGACACTAAAATCCTCAATAAAATATTGGCAAACCGCATTCAGCAATACATTAAAACGATCACCAACCATGAACAAGTGGAATTTATCCCATGGATACAAGGATGGTACAACATTCACAAATCAATAAATGTAATACATCACATACACAAAAGGAAAGACAAAAATCACATGATCAAATCAATAGATGCGGAAAAAGTATTTGATAAGGTACAGCATCCGTTTATGTTAAAAACCACTCAGCAAAATGGGAATAAAGGTGGCACACCTCAACATAAGAAAGGCTATATGCGAGTAACCTGCATCCAATATCATACTGAACGGGCAAAAACTGAAAGCTTTCCCACTAAGATCAGGGACAAGACAAGGATGTCCGTTTTCACCACTTCTGTTCAACATAGTATTAGAAGTCCTATCCATAGCCATAAAGCAAGAAAAAGAAATAAAAGGCATCCAAATTGGAAAGGAGATAGTAAAACTGTCATTGTTTGCAGATGACATGATAGCATACATAGAAAACCCAATAGACTCCACCAAAAAACTACTCCACCTAATAAGTGAATTTGGCAAAATAGCAGGATACAAAGTTAATATTCAGAAATTGAAGGCATTTTTGTACACCAACAATGAAATATCAGAATCAGATATTGGGGGGAAATCTCATTTACTATAGCAACAAGAAAAATAAAGTACCTAGGAATAAACCTAACCAAGGAGGTTAAAAACCTGTACTCAGAAAACTACACAACCTGAAGAAAATAATTAAGGAAGACACAAATTAATGGAAGCATAGTCCATGTTCATGGACTGGAAGAATTGACATCATCAAAATGTCCACACTACCGAAAGCAATTTATAGATTCAACACAATCCCTATTAAATTGCCAATGTCATATTTCACAGATACAGAACAAGCATTTCAAAAATTTATATGTAACCGTGAATGACCCCAAATAGCTGCAGCAATTTTGAAAAAGAAGAACAAAGCAGGAAGGATCACAATGCCTGACATCAAACTATATTATAAGGCCACTGGAATCAAAACAGTCTGGTACTGGCATAAGAACAGACACATAGATCAATGGAACAGAATAGAGAGACCAGAAATAAACCCATGTCTCTGTGGTCGATTAATATTCAACAAAGGCAGCAGGAGCATAAAACAGAGTAAAAATAGCCTCTTCAACAAATGGTCTTGGGAGAGCTGGACAGCTACATGCAAAAAATGAAATTCAACCACCAACTTACACCACACACAAAAATTAACCGAAGATGGTGACTTAAATATAAGTTGTGACACCATAAAAGTCCTAGAGGAGAACATAGGCTGGAAAATCTCAGATATTCCATGCAGCAATATTTTCACTGATATGTCTCCTAGAGCAAGGGACAGAAAGGAAAGAATAAACAAATGGGACTTCATCAAAATAAGAAACCTCTGCACAGCTAAAGAAAACATCCGAAAAATGAAAAGGGAGCCAACCGTATGGGAAAATGTATTTCCAATGATACTTCGGACAAGAGCTTGATCTCCAAAATATATAAAGAACTCACACGACTCCACTCTAGGAAGACAAACAACCCAATTAAAAAATGGGCAAAGGACCTGAACAGACACTTCTCCAAGGAGGACATACATAGGGTCCAGAGACATATGAAAGGATGCTCAGCATTGCTAGCCATCAGAGATGCAAATTAAAACCACAATGAGATATCACTTCACACCAGTCAGAATGACCATCATAAACAAATCAACAAACAACAAGTGCTGGGGAGGACGTGGAGAAAAGGGAACCCTAGCGCACTGTTGGTGGAAATGCAGACTGGTGCAGCCACTGTGGAAAACAGTTTGGAATTTCCTCAAAAAACTAAAAATGAATCTGCCTGTTGACCCAGCAATTCTACTGCTGGGATTATACCCTAAGAATCCTGAAACACCAATTTAAAAGAACCTATGCACTCTCATGTTCATAGCAGCACAATTCACAATAGCCAAGAATTGGAAGCAACCTAAGTGCCCAACAGGAAATGAGTGGATCAAAAAACTGTGGTACATTCACACAGTGGAATACTACGCAGCAGAAAGAAAGGAGGAGCTACTACCCTTCGCGACAGCATGGCTGGAAGCAGAGAGCAGTATGCTAAGTGAAATAAACCAGGTGGTGAAAGACAGATACCATGTGATCTCACCTATAAGTGGAACCTAATCAACAAAATAAGCAAGCAAACAAAAAATAACCAGCAACATTGAAATAAAAAACAAACTGACAGTGACCAGAGGGGAAGAGGGAGGGGGATGATAAGGCAAAGGGAGGGGAAGGGTCACCAAGGAACATGCATAAAGGACCCATTGACAAAGCCAAATGGAGGAAGGATTGAGGGTGGGAGGTGAGGGTGGGTGAGGCTGGGGAAAGTGGTGGTGGGAAAATGTCGACAAAAACAAACAAATAAACAAAAAAGTGGCCAGGGGGAGGCTGGGAGTAGAGTGGGAAATTAAGAAGCCAAAGAAGTGTTGTCTGCAGCCCATGGACATGGACTAAGAGGTGTGGGGATGATGGGATGGGGTGCAGGGTGGAGGGGATATGGGGGGAGGGAGGAATGGGACAACTGTAATGGCATACTCAATAAAATATACCAAAAAAAGAGAGAGAGAGAGAATCATATGGATTTTCCCCTTTATCTCTTTTTTAAAAAAAATATTTATTTATTTTTAGAGAGAGGGGAAGGGAGAGAGGAAGAGAGGAAGAGAAACATCTATGCGTGGTTGCCTCTCACACCTGCTGCTGGGTACCTGGCCCGTAACCCAAGCATGTGCCCTACTGGGAACCAAACCGGTGACCCTTTAGTTTGCAGGCCAGCCCTCAATCCACTGAGCCACACCAGCCAGCGCATCCCCTTTATCTCTTAATGTGATAGATTAAATCAGTCACTTTCCTAAAGTCAGACTATTCTGGTCTTCCTAGAATAAACTGTGGTATCCTATCTCTTTAAATACTTCTGGATTTGGTCTACTAATTATATCAGGTATTGCTTTTCCTAAGCCCTGCCCACAGCTTTGTAAGTAGCTCCTGTATTAAGCTCTTTTCAAATTATCCATTTTGAGTGTGCCATCTGTTTCCTGGCAGGTCCCTAACTGATACAGTGTGTTTGATTAATGGGTATTAGTTTAGACTAGTTGGAGCATGAAGTGTGTGTGATGAAACAGTAAAACATCATGTAGGAACAGGAGGCTGAGAGCAGATGGTGGAGGAGCTTGTCTTCCAGGCCAGGGAGTCCTGCAGGCAGTGGGAACCTCAGAAGGTTTTAGACCAGGAGTGATATGCTTTCAAAAAACTAATTTGGCAGCTGCGGAATGGTTTAGAAAATGGAGATGGGGAGACAGGTTAGGAAATGATTGCAATTACTATTATAGGAAGATAATATTTTGTAACTACCAGATTGGCAAAGATCCAAAAATTTGATAGTATAGTATGTGGAGAAAGATGCAAAGAAACAGCACTCTCAGACGTTGCTAGAGAGTGTGTAAATTCTTTGGAAGGTAATTCGATAGGACCTATCAATTTTATAAATATTCATCACCTATGGACCAAGCAATTCCACTTCTAGGTACTTAGCCTACAGATAATATTGCGCACATACTAAATAATTTATGTACGAGAATATTCATTGTAGCATTTGGTTAAAGATTGGAAACAACCTAAATGTTCACCACAGACTGGTTAAATAAGTTTGGCACATTCTATTTAACAAAATACTCTACAGCAGTTAAGGGGAAGGAGAGAACTTTATGTACTTATAGGGGAAGATCTCCAATATACAGCACATCCTCAAATTAAGGTCATTTCGTTCATCGTCATTCGTTATAACATTGCCAGAATGCTGTAGGAGCGTTTGTTTATGTCAATTAACCTATGGTAAAGTTGGTTTCATTATCTGTCATTTTGCTTAAAGTCATAGAAGCTGTTGACGTTCAATGAGGACTTATGGTAATGTTAGTGACAAAAGCAAGATGCCTAATGGTATATAAAGTATGCTTTTATTTGGCTGGAAGGATAAAAGGATATTTTGCACATACCTTTGTAAATGCTGAGGTCCAAAGAATACAATGGAAAAAGGTAAAAGGTAGTTGTTCCCAGAAAAGAACTAGATGGCTGGAATCAAAGGAAGGAGGAGGATTTACTTTTTATTCTAATCTTTCTGCACCTACCCATTGTACTATCATCTTAGAATCAAACCTCTACCTTGATAGCAGCTGTAAAAATTAGATTATGGATAGCTTTGTTGGTGAAACAAACACAACTGAAAGGCATTAAACTAAAAAAAAAAATTTATAATAAAGCACTTGAATGGCTGAACAGAATTTTGAGCTTGGTTACCAAGTGAGTAAAAGGCCTTGAATTGTCTTGCTTAGTTTTGTCAGTTCTTAAAAGCTCAGGTTAAGTACAGCATCTGTCAAGTTGGAAGGAAGGTGTTTGGATTGGTGGTTGATACAGTTGGTTTACTTACTGTCCCCTCCCCTCTAACCCAGAGAGGTTATAACAGGGCTCTACCCTATCAGAGTTCTCAAAATTTCTCTATCATGCTTGTACTTCCATTCATCTGACCTTCAACTGGACTGGAACCTCCATAAAGGAGAAGCACACACTCATTCTGTTTACTATTGTGTTCGTAGCATTCAACACCAAACACGTGCATAGAAAACGCTAAAATCTTTGGTCAGTTGAATTGAGCATGGTTTTCTCTGTCATATTTGTCCCTGCCCTTCTTAAAACTTAAAGTTGGGTAAATAATTGACCCCCATCTTAATTATAATGGCCAATGTATTTTTCTTTATAAGAAAATACTCAAGCCCTGGCCAGGTAAGCTCAATTGGTTAGGACATCACTGGTGTCCAGATACATCAAGGTTGTGGGTTCTGTCCTTGGTCAGAGATACACAAGAATCAACCAGTGAATGCATAAATAAGTGAAACAACAAATCAGTGTTTCTCTTTGTCTCTCCCCTTTCCCCTCACTCTCTAAAATCAGTCAATTTTTTTTAAAGAAAATACTCAAATTGTATAATGTGACAAAGTTTTTAGCTGGTGATGAGACTTCTGAATTACATGCAATTTAGTTGTCCAATTTCTGTGTAACTTGAGTAATTGCCATGATGTTTATAAAACATTGTATTATCATGTAACATTAGGCATAGAATGTCGAATCTTTACATCTTGCTACTTTAAGGCACATCATAATTAAAAAGCCAAAGGCTAAAGGTGAGAATCTTAAAAGCAGCAAGAGAGCCTCAGCTGGTATAGCTCCATGGATTGAGTGCTGGCTTGCGAACCAAAGGGTCGCCAGTTCAATTCCCCAGTCAGGGCACATGCCTGGGTTGCAGGCCAGGTCCCCAGTAGGGGGCACACAGGAGGAAACCACACATTGATGTTTCTCTCCCTCTCTCACTCCCTTCCTTTCTGTCTAAAAACTAAGTAAACATGCATGTGGTGGGGTTCCTGGGGTTCCAGGCATGTAAGCATGGACCTAAGCAGACTGTAAGCAGAGGAGGGGGATTGCTGTAGGGAAGGGAGATACTGGGTAGAGGGGGCAAAGGGGGAAAATTGGGACAATTGTAATAACATAATCAAAAAATATACTTAAAAAAAGAAAATATATGGTCATTACACTTATTGGTGTTAATAGTTCCTCATTATAATGGCTATTATCATTAGGTTTGCATAATAAAAACTTACTAAAATTACTTTAATCAATGCTTAAAGTCAGGGGTATCACTTTAACATAGATTTTGTTTTGTTTTGGCTTTTTGGGAGTGAGGGCATTAAAAAATCCATTGCAGTTTAAGTTTAGGGAAAACATAAGGTTGAACTTTCTGAAATGGCAGAAAGACTTGAAAAGACAGGATGAATGGGCAAGATCTGCTGAGGACAGAAGTGACATGATTTGGAAATCTGATGTTACAAATTGGACGGCTCAGGGACCAGATGCAGACTGCAGACTGCAAGTTTTACTTGGTTTGTACAATGTTTTAAAAATGCTTGAAGCTGTCTGCCAAGTCATCTGGTCCCCAACTCCCTGTTGACTCATTTCCAGCAGCCTTGCTCATTGACTTTACCTGCTTGGCCCTGGTAAGCACTAAGTGCCCAGAGAATAGTTACCTCATTAAATGAAACATGGAACTTGGGAGGGAAAGAGGTGAAAATGGAGATTTTAAGGATATATGGAATTTGAAAGGCTCATGAGCCCACTGAGGGTGGAGGCTGGGGACACAAACGTTGGACTGTGAACATAAGGTTGAGGGTTGAGGTTCTGAAGGTATCAAATGCAAGAAGCTTAAAGACAAAACTTGGGGCATCACTCATGTTTGACAACTCTAAGTCACCAGAATCTCAAGGGATAGAAGCTATAATAAGAGAAACAGCACAGAGCAAGGGTATGGAGGTCAAGGAAAGACAGAACTTCAAAGGTTAGGTAGTCAATTGCACCTAGAGTGAAAGGATAAGGATGTAGAAGGGGAGAGGGGTATTAGGTTTGGTTCTTAGGCTGCTGCTACTATCAAAGAGCCAGTTCAGCAAAGAGGTAAAATTACAAAGACGTAAACAGGGAGTAGATGTGGATGCAGGGGGACAAGCTGCTGACATGGCTGACAGCAGAGGGAAGGAGCTGGAACATCACTCAGTGATATATACATAGGGTAGAGGATCTCAGGATCTGGTATTTTGAAAAAGCCAATGGAAAAGGAGCAAGATCTATAGGCGATAGGAGGGGCTGGGCAAGTGGAAGAAGTAACTCTGGGCAGGAGATGGGCCTCTAGTGAGAATACCAGTGAAGATGGAACTTTTTTCAAATATTGAGGGATATTAAGGGGGTGCTGGTTGGATGGTCTATAATACGTTAGGTGAGATCGGCAGTTACAGACATGCAATTTTGAGCTTCAGGAAAACAGGAAAAGGCCTGGGATAGTTGGCCTAAGTAATGTGGTGCAGGCCATTCAGGAGAGCGGGACAGGCTTGCTAAGCAGCAAGGGAAGCTCAGCTGAGGTTAGAGAGCATCGACCAGGTTCACACTGCCATGATTTTGTGACTTTATTATCTATTACAAACTGCAGGTTTGCAAAAAGGTTCACGAGGTTCATTCTTTAGATATAATTAGTTACCTTTCTTGTAAAAGGGATCATTTTATACACATGAATCGCAAGCCTATTAGAGCCACAAGCACGCAGTTTCTCCTGGAGTATACTTGGTGTTAAACTATCAGTCTTCAGGGGCACAGTCTTAGGACACCTGTCATAGTTTCTAATGTGAAGTTATGGTTGAGAATTTCATTAGAAAATGTTTCTTTTTTTATTAGGATTATTTCTTCTAAGCAGGTGATTGTTTTCCCCCTCTTCTTTGTGCATGTTGCAAGTTATGAAACTGACTAGGACCCTTTTTCAAGTCAGCAGCTAGTTAAGGGAAAAAAAAGTTCTGGATTAACCTTTGGCTAAGGAATAGACCTCAGCAGGCTGCACTTTTTAATTGGTCTCGTTTCTGCCTCCAATTTGTGACTTTATCCTGTTCCTCCTTCTCATTTGTTTATTATCTTACATTTCACATATCCTACAAACCACTTTAAATCCTTTTCTGGAACAAAAAATAACACTATAAATATTAAACATATAAAAACTTAAGGCACTTCAAGTACATTAATACTTGTGGCAATTATCAAATAAAAAGCAATTAGTTACAGGCCACAAAACCAAAAAAAGCTTTTTAAAAATCTTACAACGCTCCATTTACTGCCACTTGCAACTATGTGGATGGACCTTGAGAATATTATGCTAAGAAAAATGGGTCAGTCAGAAAAAGCTAAGAATCATGTATTTCACTGATATGTGGGATATAAAACTGAAACTCATGGACACAAACAATAGTGTGGTGGCTACCAGGGGGAAGAGGGTGGGGGTGGGCATGGGGTGGGGGGAGCCTAACATTCAGTGACATAAGTTGATTTGACTTTGGGTGTTGGGCACACAGTGCAATTTACAGATCTTGTATCAGAAATGTTCATGCGAAACCTGTATGATCCTGTTAACCAATGTCACCCCAATAAATTTAATAAATAAACATATTTTTATAACAGGAAAAAACAATGAATGCTAGTATATAGAGCAGAGAGCCAAATTTGTAACCACAGAATTATAGCAAAATTAGTGGAAAAAAAATTAAGACTGTGCTAGATCTTGTCTCTGTCCCCTCTTCTCTTCAGACAGCCATTAAATGTCATGTTAACACCACATGGTTGTATCTAACACCATTAAAAAAAAAAAGATGTTTGCCTCAATTTTTTCCTGTATGAGGAGACATAGCATAACTATTCCTGAGAATTTAAAAAAAGCAATTTGCCCTCTTAGATTACTTTTGGGTGCTTTCTTTTCAACTCAGTACTGTTCAAAATCGCTATCTTGCAGTGTATTAAGAAAGTGTGCTCTGGTGCCAGACAACTTTGTTTTAAATGCCAGTTCAACAACGTGTATGACCTTAAGCAATATACTTGTTTCCTCACTTGAAAAACAGTGCTAACAGAACCTACCTCGTAAGATTTTGAGAACTTAGTAAGTGCATGTGAGTAAAGCACTTAGAACAGTTATCTATGACATTTTAAATGCACGAAGTTGGATAAAAAAGATGGTAGCTATAGCTATTTTGGTTTTGTCGCTGGAAAGACTCATGAGCCTCTGGGGGGTCCAAGTTAAAATTTTGGACCCAAACAAGTCAACGACTAGCCGGATTCCAGAAGCCCAAGCTAATGGGTGGCTGAAGACCAAGGAGGAACCTTTCCGAAGAGTGCCCCTCTGAGAAATACCTGTAAGTCAAAGACGTCAATTCAAAAAAATTCTCATTTAATGGTACTTTGCACTAGTTTTGATACCATAATCCCACGTTAACTGGTCCCTGCTAGAGCCCTACAGACTTCACTTATTAAACAAGTATTTATTGAAGGCCTGCTTTATCATGCAATAAAGTTTAAAAGCCACAAATCAAAAAAAACCAACAAAGAACCACACTCTTTCCCCCGCCACCATGGTTTCAAGCTTCATACCCAAATAACAGCTCCTAGACGTTACCAAACTAGCAAAAATAAAGTGCTATACCTCTCGCGAATTTAATGGAAATCACGAATAGGAGCCTACCACAATTTCAAGTCTTAAATACTCAAAACATACACTGTGTGACAACAATAAGTAAGTTTTGGGGTCCCATTTGTTGGAGTCAGTCCCACATAGAAAGATTTTGGCAGGAGTGAAGAGTAGCAAATGCTTAGTCCCACTGGATCATTCGCTCTTCTTCCGGAAGAATACCCCAGTTTGGCGAGGCAACATCCCGGGCCAGCCAGTTGAAATCGTCAACGTCGTTCCAGTTATTTTTGCTCCTATCTAAACCAGAGCCCTCAAAGTCTTTGTCGATTCCCGGGTAGCTCCAGGTGTAAGGGGCGAACTGGATCCCACTGCAGTCCTCCACGATGGCCCTGCTAGTCACCTGCAGGAAGATACGGGTGTCTCTCGTAGTGTGTACCCGCAGCTGCTGGCAGGCCACGGCCAGCACGCACTCACTGCAGTCATCCAGGAACACAGAGGTGGTTACCGGACCGCAGAGCACCGTGCAGCTCCGGACCTTGCTCAGCCGCAGGGTGTTGGGATTGCCATACAGTTTGATGGTACAGTTGCTCAGTTCGGTCAAAAGGACGTCTCGCTGGTGCAGCTCCTCCGCTTTCTTCTCCAAGACCTGGGACTTAAGGTTGGAGAAGCCGCAGAGCCAGCTAGAGCCCAAGTCTCCCTCCTCCTTCAAGGGCGGCGGGGAGGCCAGGATGCCTCCCGCCACCGGGGTGCCAGGAACCACATCTACTTTGATGGCTGAAGCGGCAGCATCTTTCCTCCGTGTTTTGAAAGCGAAACGCTTCTTGGGCTGCAGTTGCTGGCGCCTGTTGGCTAGGGCCGCCTGCAGCCGCGCTAGCGCCTCTTGTCCCTGCCGCACGTCGTAGGCAGCCAGGAACAAAACCGAGTCGTTGAGAAGTTTCTGCAGCCCCTGAAGCCGAGCGGCCGCCTCCTCCAGCCGTTCGACGGACTCCCCGCGCTCCAGAAGCTCTTCCACGGCTGCTCGCTCCCGAGCGAAGGTGGTAGCGAAAAAGTCGCTGTTTTCCTCCTCCACCTCCTGGTTCTGCCGTTTTTGCTTCCGTCTTTCCACCTCCAGTTGCCTCTCTTGTTCTCGTCTTTGAAGCCGCTCAGGCATTAGGCTGCGGTCCCGCTGGGACCCCACATCCCCGTTCCCCACAACGGCAGCAGAGCAACTAGCTGTCTCCATCTTGACTGCAACCTTCCTTTCTCCCGCATTCCTTCCTCCCGGCGCGCCCTCCTTGAGGCCTCCCACCAACGCGTCCTTTGATTGGTCGGCCATCATGACGTCAGAAGACCGGCCTTATTTTCTTCGTCCATTGGTTCATCTCCATCGGAGGGAGCATGGGGCGGGGCCCACTGACAAAGAGGGTGGAGAGACAAAGGTCCTTGTGGATGGGTGGGGTGGGAGGCAGGCGGGGGAAGTTTTTTTTCCTCTTAAAGGGGCAGGACTTATATCCGGGATTGTGGGGTGAGTTGCAGCAGCGGCAGCTGCACATGTGGGTTTGTTTATAAGAACAAGGTTAGAAACTCGCAGGCTTCCCCCTCCCCCCAGCTCCTCCCTACTACCCCCTTACAGGCCAGAGATCTGCTACTGGTGGGGGGAATGTGTGCGTGTGGTGGGTGGGGGGACAGGTAGTGGTGAGAAAGATGGAGGGGGGAGGGAATATAGCACCGCCCGGCCCGCGCCGGAGGAAGCGGCAGCTGGAACAGCTGGCCAGGGAGCCGCTTGCATGCCTCTGGTTTTTTCTTTTCTTCTCCAGCACCCCTTACCCCCAATCTATTCCTGCCGCCCCAAAACCCTTATCCTACCCCCACCCTCCGGAGCCGCTGCAGTTTGGCGTGGCCTGAGGCTCCAGGATCCCCGCAGGCAGTTACTAGCGCGGGAGAAGGCGAGGGGCACCCGGTTGGGAGAGACGGTTCCTCATTGCAACCGGGTTCAGAGGGCCCTGGGGAAGCCTAAAAACGGATTACTCCTTTTTTTTTTTTTTTTTTTTTTTGCGCCGATTGCGGCATTTGGCAGGGTGGGGGTGGGGGTGTGAGATTCCACCCCCCCTTCCTCTTCCTCCCACGTCCTCCCCTCTTTCGCTGTCACTCCCTCCGCATCTGGGCGCAGCTGATCGCGCCCGGGTGAGACCCTAGCCCCAGGCTCTGCGGCTGTCCCTGGGGCTGTTGGTCTTTAGGAAAGGGACGGGGGAAATGTTGCATTATTGCTAGAGGTGGTGGGAGGGATTTGCCACCGGAAGTGAACGAGCCTAGCTCGCAGTCGGGACCTGCCCGAGGTATGAGTGGGTGGCCAAAACGGCGCAGTCAGTAGCAAAACCCAGGGCAGCGGGCCGGCGAGGACCTGGATGCCACCGGCCGCGGGCGCGCGGCGACCTCGCGTGCTCAGTGTAGCCCGGCAGAGCGCACGGGCCTTTTTGACGCGGCCCACCCTTCCAATCTAGTGTTTCACACTTATATCGTTCCCCCCGCCCCCGCCACATTTTCCGGCCTTCGTCGTTTTTCGTTGGGGTATTTAACAGCCCAAGAAACTGCCACTTGACATTTCACCGATATGCCTGCATTTTCCATATGCAGAGAAAGATGGGAAAGAAAGGAAAGAATTAAGACATCTCCAATTCTTCACGCTCCACTTTCCTCCTTTCTTTCCCATTTAAAACAAGCAAAAAAAAAAAACCCAACAACCCATAAACATTTGTATTTTGTCATTGAAAGCAGAAGTCATCCGTTGGCAAATTCTGCGCAGGGGTGGTAGGTGTCTTTGTTTATTTGTGCACGTGCACCTGATGGAAATGGGAGTGCTGGAAAATTCCTGTTCTTTCGCTGATATATACTATTCGTTTGCTTTGTTTCATGGACAAAATAGATGAGGCTTTTGGGATTTTGTGAGGTATGGTTCTAAGGCTAGTGAATGAAATACAGCTGGTTATTTTGTCTAAGTCACATGGAGGAATGCAATAACTGCTTTATTTTATGAAGAGTTGATTTAACCAAGGAAGATTTGGAGATTTATTTTGCTAGGGCAGGGAAAATCTGACCTGCCTTAAGTTTTTCAGCAATTTAATCTGCCTCACAGAAACTAAAAAAGTTTGTAGCCAAAGAAGCTTTATTGGACTTGGGAGTTACAGCTGGGGTCAGGCAATGCTTCTGCATTAGCTATAGTGAAGCTATGAGTGGTTGTTAGTGTTGTCTGTATCAGAAGGCGACTGACGTCATTAAACTCTTTCAGGAGTTTCATTTCTGCCCCACAACAGATTTTGGCACAGAGTCCAGTAGACTTCTGATACTTTTTTTCCCTCTTTCTTTTTTTTTTTTTAAGATTTATATATATATATATATTATTTTTTAGAAAGAGGGGAAGAGAGGGAGGGAAACATGGATGTGTGGTTGCCTCTCATGCGCCCCTCACTGGGAACCTGGCCCGCAACCCAGGCATGTGCCCTGACTGGGGAATCGAACTGGTGACGCTTTCGTTCACAGGCCCTCGCTCAATCCACTGAGCCACACCAGCAAGGGCGACTTCTGATATTTTTGGCATAGAGTCCAGGAGTTTCTAAATATTTTTAAATTGGCTAGTTCAAACTTTAATGAGAAAGAAGCAGTAAAGGAAAAAAATGAACAGGTCACTCGGTTGACCCAGTGTGTTAGAGGCAGTTTCAAAGACTGATGAGAAGCCTGAGTGGGAATGGACAGGGGTCAGTGGTGTGGTCATGAAGAAGCATTGTCGTGACAGTTTTTTACAGGCCTGAGCACAATTGCTAGGTTAAGACATGGATTTAAAGCTATGCTTCCGACTTCGAAAGCAGTAGGAAGGCTGCGAAACCTCTGGCATTGTCAGACTGTACTTGTACCTTCTTTCTGACATTTGAGGGCAGTCGATTCACTGTGTACCCTTGAAATTGATCCCAGCTCCTCAGAGGTAAGAAAAGGCAATGTGCTACAGCAGAAATATGACAAAAGGCGTGCAGCTGTGAGTTCTGTATCCTACTTTCAAAGATACCTTAAAAGGCTTGTGAATCAAAGTACTAGTCTCTTTTAGATATCTTAAAAAGTGAAAGAATTCTAAGGTATTATAACTTAAAAAATTACTTTAAAAAATAGATACTTTGGGGTTCTATTAGTTAGATTTGCTTTTTAAGTTTTTGAAAATTTCAAACATAGTAGAGTGGAAAGGAGCATGTGAGGTGTACCCATCACCCAGTTTTGACCGTTAACAACTGACAATCTTTCTCTGAAACCCTAGCCTCTTCCCCATCCCACTTCACTGATTATTTTATAGCAAATCCTAGACATATTATTTCATATTTTACACTCTATAAATATTTCAATATGTATCAAAAAGATTAGGACTGCCTTTTTAAGATAACCACAACACTACCAACTAGTGCCACACTCCAAAAATATCATCAGAATTCTGGTCTATATTCACATTTCTTGGATTATGCTATAATTCCTCTTAAGTTGTTTTATTTGATAAAGATCCAAGCAAGTTCCATGCAATTGTCTAATATGTCCAGTTAATATGTCCCTTAAATCACTTTTAAATCCTCTCTCCTTCTCTCTGTTTTGTTGGGGGGAAAAAAACCTGGTCATTTGTTCAGCAGAGTTTCCAACAGTCTGAATTTTGCTAGTTGCACCTTCATACTGTGCTTGTTAGATTTTATTATTTGTCATATATATTTGATCATTTAATGTTATAAAATGAATGTTTATGTATTGATATGCCACAGGACATCTAAAACTAAGTAGTGAAAGCATTTAAGCACAACAAAACGGTCTTTAGGTATGGCTGTACAGCAGAGGATGAGGTCTTTTACTGTTCTGTGGAGTTTAGTCAGGAACCAGTGCTGTGGAAGATACCAGCAATGCTTAGGCACAGTAAAACAGATCCAGGCCCTGGCCTCACTTGATGCCAGAAGGAGGTGTCACCTGTAGTGGATATAGCACTCTTTAAGGAACTGTAGCCCTGGCTGGTGTGGTTCAGTGGATTGAGTTTTGGCTGGTGAACCAAAATGTCGCTGGTTCGATTCCCAGTCAGGGCACATGCCTGGGTTGCAGGCCAGGTCCCCTGTTGGGGGTAAGTGAGAGGCAACCGATAGATGTATCTCTCACATACTGTTGTTTCTCTCCCTCTCTTTCTCCTTCCCTTCCCCTCTCTCTAAAAATAAATAAAATCTTCTTTTTTTTTAAAGAGTTCTATATCTCACGTATCAAATGGTAGGCAAATATTCCTACCTTGGTCACTGACTTTTCTGAGACAAAGACAGTAAAAGATGACAGTTGTGGGATTATATGCTGTTCTTGAAAAGGCTTCAAATTGGTCTGGAAAGCAGGACAGGAGCAACCCCTTCCTTCCACCTTTGCCCCTGGCTCTCTTCCTCCCCAACACCCTTCACTTTCTGGAACTTTTGTCATCATCATACACCTAAAGCCTAGCACAGAGACTGGAATCTGTTATTTATCTAACATCAGATTATTAAGTACTTCCTGTGTCTAACACTGAGCCAGGGAGTCCCTCAGGCTGCCAAGGTGAATAAAGACAGACTTAGTCTCTATCCTTGAGGCCTAATCTAAGTAAATAATCTCACAAACGTGAAATTTTAACAGTGACAACTGGCAACTGTTACAAAGGAGAGAACAGAGAGTACCACTAGTGGGTGGTTTGATCCTGTTAGGGAAGGGAATGAAAACTTCCCCAAGGGGCTGAAGGGGTGAGAAGGAATTAAGAAGGAGAAGTGAGTGAACACTGAAAAGTACCATTTAGATGTCTGGGCTCCTGGGGCCCCTGGGACTCCATGGAGGGCTGTGTCAGAGGAGTGCAGTGGCCAGGAGGCAGACTGTAGGGGGGAGATGAGGGGTGGGAATTGGGTAATGGAGCTGATGACAAACAGATAACTTTTTTGAAATAAGATTTTTTTTTTACTGATTTTTTTTTTTTTTTTGAGAGGAAGGGAGTAAGAGAGAGAGGGAGAGAAGCGTCATTGGTTGCCTCCGCATGCACCCCTACAGGGGACCCCGCAGCCTAAGCATGTGCCCTGAGCTTTCAGTTTATGGGACAACACTCTAACCAACTGAGCCACACTGGCCAGGACAAACAGATAACCCTTGAGAGAAGTCCGACTGGAAATGGGAAGGGAGAGAACTGGGGCAGGGGGGACAGTGAGGTGTTTTTGATTTTTACAGAAAGAGAAGGCTTAAAGTCCAGAATACAAGGGTCCTTAAAAGGTTGAGGGGAGGGACTGCTTCTCTACTGCAGTGTTGTTTTAACTTTTTATTATGAAAGTTTTCCAACATAAACTTTTTTTTAACCTCAGCCCATAGTAACAGATTCATCATAATTGAAACAGAAGCTTTAAGAAACAGAAATTACTCTGTACAATAGATACTATATTCTGTTCTATTTATTGCATTTAAAAAATGCTGATCAAGACCCCTTAAATTAAACTGCAGCTTTAAAATGCTGTGTCATCAGGAGAGGGTGCAGCCTTAGGTAAGTTTGTGTTTGGTCGTTGGCAGATGAATCTGATGACTTCTGTGTTCTTAATAAAGCAGGCAGTGAGGTCCTTCACTGGGTGTGGGAGGAAAGGATTGGGGGTGTCTGAAAAGTGTGGGGAAGGTTTAAAAGCCCTTTGGGGAGATGGAGAGTATGTTGCCCAGAGAAATGGGATTCCATGATATGGATGTTCAGCAAATACCTGGAGAATGAATGAAAGAGTGAATGAAAACTTTCCAGGGGGGGTGCAGTCTAGGCTGGGGACCAGTTCAGCGGAAGGAGATGGAATTTGGGGTGGGGCAGAGGAGAGAGGCTGGTATTGAGAGCCTGACCCTCAGAAGCAGGAAATCCTCACAAGGGTCTGGAGTCTTCAAACTCTAGGTATTGACTCTAGCCCCTCAGCACTGCCTTACCTACTCTTCACAGGAAAAAAGGCCACCAGATGTGAACCTCACCTTGCCTCCCATCTCACTGATACCTTACCTTATCTGTGAAGTTCTTCCTCTTTATGTCTCTTTCTCTTCTCACCCAAAACCTGAGTTCCTTTAACTTCCCTCCCATTTCCCAGGACTTTCAGCCACCAGTCATCCTCTCTTTCTTCAGGATCTTTTAAAAAAAATTTATTCTTATTCTTAATAAGAGAGGGGAAGGGAGAGCGAGAGGAAGAGAAACACCAACGTGCGAAAGATACATCAATTGGTTGCCTCTCGCAAACCCCTAGCACACCCCTTCCCGGGGACCTGGCCCACAACCCAGGCATGTGCCTGACTGCGAATCGAACCAGTGACCCTGTGGTTCACAAGCCAGCACTCAATCCACTGAGCCACACCAGCCAGGGCTTTCTTTGGGATCTTTAAAATCTCTGTTGTCTTTGGCATTTTCTCTGGCCTCTCGTCTTAGCAAGCAAGTGCCCTCAACTTAAAATAATTTTCCTTTGTGCCAGCACCCACCCAAGTACATGCTCTAGGTCTCTTCCTTCTCTTAACAACTGACTTAATTTTATTCTATTTTTTTAATTTTGGGGGGAAGATACTTAGGTTTATTTTCCCCTCAGCTTTACTGAGATAGAACTGATATATGACATTGTGTGAGTTTAAGAGATACATTATGATTTCCTATACGTATATATTGTGAAGTGATTACCACAATAATAAGTTAACATACCCATCACATGGTTACTTTTTTTTGTTTATGTGGTAAGACCTTTAAGATATACTCTTAGCAACTTTCAAGTGTGCAATACACTATTATTAAGTATAGTCATCATGCTGTAAATTTCATCCCTCAAATTTACTCATCTTACGATGGAAGTTTGTAGCCTTTGGCTACCTTCACCTTTCCCACACTGCCACCCCCCAGCAACCGCTAATCTACTCTCTTTCTATGAGTTCCATTTTAATGACAAACTTTTCAAAACAGTAATCTACATTTGCTGTGCCCAGCTTCTCAATTATCATTCCCTCCTTAGCCCCTTATTATCCAACTTCCACTCTGCCGCTTTGTTTGAAACTGAAATTGCCCTCTCATCACCATTCCCTCCTAACTTTCAGATCCATTGCCCTTTGTAGCTGTAAGCTCTCCATTCTCGCTTCTCCCAGCACAGCTCCCTGGTTCTGTCCTCGTTCTCTGTCCATCCTTAATCATTGCTTCTTGTCTCCTTTACCAACTTCTCTCTATCCACCCCTTAAATATTCAGGAGGCCCGAATTCTATCCCAGTACCTCTTTCCTTGTTCCTCTCACCTCCTTACAAGCTTATGTTCTCCCAGGGCACCAAGTCCTGCCCACATGCTGATTAACTCTTGAATCTGTCTCCTCCCTCCACTTCTCTCCTGAGCCCAGACCTGAACTTCCAATACCTTTCTAGATATTTCCATATCATTATCTAGATATTTACACATAACTGTGTACTATCTCCATGTAATCATCTACTATCCAAAATACCTAATATTTAAGATGAAATGAAGTCCTTACCGCTCCAGCGATGTCCTTTTCCTTCTCCATGTAAGTTTCAGTTATTGATTGCTATGTAACAGACCAACCCACACTTAGGTTAAAACAGCAGTAATTTATTATTTCTCATTATTCTGTGGTCTCAGCTGAGGCTGCAAGCCTCCAAGACAGCTACCCTCATGTGTCTGGGGCCTTGGTGCCGGCTCTCAGCTGGTGCACCTCACTTCCTTGCAGCGCGGCTCTCTCTCACACTTGGTCTCTTGGCATTCAGCAGTCTCAGTAGTCAAGCTCAAGCTTCTTCATGTAATGGCTGGCTTCCGGGGCTGGGGTGCGGGCTGCAAAAGCAGATGCCCCCAGGCCTCTTAGAGCTGTGGCTGGAATTGGTACAGTGTCCCCAGCAGTCAAAGCAAATCACAAATCCAGCACAGATTCAAGAGGGGGAGAAACAGACTCCACCTCTTAAAGGGATGGAAGGAATTGCTGGCAGCCATCTTTGCAGATAATCCACCATACCGTGTATCCATAGTTTTGCCAACTCTTTTATGGCCTTTGCTGTGAGCCAGGCAATGGCTGAGCATTTACACGTATTACCTCATTCAGTCCGCACAACATCCCTGCGATGTAGGTACTACAAGCCCCATTAACAGATGAACTGAAGAGGTGAAGGTGACTTCCTTAGGACTGAGAGCTAGTAAGTGGGGGAGCTAAGATTTGAATGGAGGCAGTCTGGCTGCTGAGCTCAGGCCTTTAACTCCACCTGTCTGATCACGACACCACAACCTGATTATGCTCCTGATGCCACATCCACGGGCTTACAGGCAGGAAACCAGTCATCCACAGTGCCTCCTTCTCCCTCTGGTCCACGTGGTCTGCAAGCACTGTTATCTCTGCCTGTCTCTCAGGTCTGGTCTCTCTTTCCAGGCCCAAACCCCCCCTCATCTTCTCTACATACCCACCTGGTCCCCTATCTTTGTGTTTCTCTTAATTCCCCCAGTCCTGCATGCCTCGGCAACTTACTTCCCCAAAATTCAAACTGATTGTCTCACTTTACTTGTAACTTCTGCTGGCTCCGTATGGCCTAACACCGTTCGGACTTCTTGGAGTGGGTGCCAGGCCCTTCGGAACCTGTGTACCCCGTGTGCCTCTCCAGCCTCCTCTTCCAGTATTGCGTTTACCCCAGCTGCACCGTGCTCTGCCGCTACACCGACGCGCCATGCTCCTTCACTTCTGTCTGTTCATGCTGCACTCATTTAATCGGCACTGACTGTGCGCTAGGCCCTTTGCCAGGCGATGGAGGCATATTGATGACCACACAGACAGGGCTCCCCCAGAGCTTACAGCTAAGTGGGGGATACAGTTACAGGGTGGTGTGATGTACGCTATATTGGGAGGGATCTTAGGTGCTGAGATCACCAGATGTTCCCTAACCCCAACCAGGGGCATCAGGGCTGGTAGTCGGGGTGTGTTTTAGGAAATCTAAGCTGGATCCTAAAGAATGACTGAGCTCTAACCCAGAGAAGGGAGAAAACAGAGTCTCTCATTCATTCATTCATTTCTTTCTTCAAGTATTCATGGAGCTCCAACTACCGCTATGTTCCCGGCACTGCTCTGGGTGCTGGCAGTACAGCAGTGAGCAAAGACAAAAGGTCTCTGATTCATGGCCAGGAAGCAACAGAGACAGAGCGTATGCAGCAGACCTGGATGTGAGGAAAAGATGTGTTAGACCAGAGCATGTCCTCACCTCTGGCTTCACTCTAGTATTCTGTGAGGGCCTTGCAGCACCCCGATGGCCAGGCCTTCCCCTGGTAATTCTATCAGAATCTCTGGGAGCGGGACCTTGGCATTGGATTTGTTAAAGCTCCCCAGGTGGTTCTAATGGGCAACCAGGGTGGTAAGCCACCGTGTTAGAGGAACTGAAGCACATTGAAGCTGGAAGTGGAGGTCAGAGATGAGGTTAGAGAGGTGGGCAGAGGCCAGACCACCACGGGTTTCATAAATCCCTTCAGGAAGTTTTCGTTTAATCTCGAAGGCACTGAGAGCTACTGAAGGATTTAAGTGGGATAATGACAGGCTCAGATTATTCCCCCTCCCCGTTTTTTCTCTTTAACAAAGGATCAGTCTGGATGCTCTATGTGGAATGAATCCAAGTGGAGTAAAAAAAAACTGGTGTCAGTTTGGAGGTTATTGCAGAAGCCAAGAAGTGTTGGGCTACAGTGATGAGAGTGAGGATAGCGGAGGAAGGGGAAATGTCTGAGATTTAGAAGGAGACTAGACAGGACTCGGTGATTAATCAGAAGTAAGGGATACCGGAGGGCAGAAAGTTATGGAAGGTTCTGGCTTGAGGCACCAATCTTGGTGCCTGAGACAGTGAGCTAGGAGGAGCAGCAGGTTTGGAGAGAGGCTAGTGGGACCATTTGGAACCTATTGCTTGCTCATTTTCTCCTGCCTGTGATCCTGTGCCGTATCTTCTCTATTTCACTTGCCTCCTACAAGACCTGTCTCACACAGCTCCTCTTCCAGAGGAAGCCCATCTGGAGTCTTCCCTCTGTGAGCTCTGGGTGAGTGTTTATCAGCTTTGGCGACAGGATACACTTACAGATATCTATCCTGCAGCTTGGGCTCCTCCAAGTTTTTTATTCCATACTGTATGCTTGGCACAGTGCCTCCTACACAGGAGGTGCATAATAAATGCTTGTGAAATAGATACGTTAGTGGATGAAGACTTGGGCCAGAAGCAAGACCTCTCCTAGGACTGTGACTGGAGGTGAATCAGGGGACGTGCTGTCCTTTCCAGCACAGTGGACAGAGGGGACAGGAAGGAGTGTGCAAGCTGAGCTGACCAGGAAAGAGGCCAGGTTAGAGAGGCGCCCGGGCTGCTGACTGTGGCAGAGTGAGACAGAGGCAGCTATATCTAAATTGTCCTTTGAATATAGTTTCGGATTCCTCTCATGTCAAAGGCACATGGATCTCTTAAAGCTGTTCTGCGCCCGTTGTTTCTCTTTGGTCTCTTCCTGTTGGTGAGCTATGGTAGTGGTATAGAGTGGACAGATCTGAGTTTAAATTCTGATTACCGGCTGTATGGCATTGGGCATGATACTTAACCTTCTGAGCTCAGTTTCCAACAACAGTAAAGTGGGGAGATATATATATATATATATATATATTTTTTTTTTTTTCACTCCCAGGACTGTTGTGATGTTAAATAAAGTAATGTGTGGAAAAGTACCAAGTACTGGGCCAGACCTGTCATAGGCCCTCAAGAATCGCCAGGTTTCTTTCTGCCTTCCAGTCACTGAATCTTCAATCCCTTTGTGCTAACCAGCCCCCAAAGTAAGGGGGAGAGGCAGAATTCGCTGTGCGCTTCCTGACCTTCTCAGAGCCCTTTGATGATTCTTCTATGAACAGATATCTAGCCTTTCTACAGTTCTGGGGGGATAATTGGGTAGAACTGGCATGTAAATCGTGCTGAAAAAACAAACAAACAAGCAAAAACCCACAAAGAATCCTAGAAAGGCTGAGCTGGACAAACCCTTGAGGAATCCTTTAATTTAATACCAGGACAAAAACTGACTTATACTAAAAGGAAAAAATAAGAATGTGTAGTGATTTTTTTTTTTAATGCCACTTGATTCATTCAGTTTAAAGAATGGAATTGTGAGTTCATATCCCTTCTCTCTTTTTAAAGTTTTTCTTTTTTTTTTTTTAAAGATTTTATTTATTTATTTATTTTAGACAGAGGGGAAGGGAGAGAGAAAGAGATAGAGAAACATCAATGTGTGGTTGCCTCTCGCGCGCCCACTTTAGGGGACCTGGTCCACAACCCAGGCATGTGCCCTGACTGGGAATCGAACCAACCCTTTGGTTCGCAGGCCGGTGCTCAATCCACCGAACCACGCCAGCCAGAGCTGAAGTTTTTCTTTTATGAAAGCCATTCTCTCTGTAAAACCTTCCGTTTCAGGAATCACTGATCTAATCTTGCCTCACTTTACAGATAAGGGAGTGTGAAAACAGTCATATATTATAAAATATTAGTGGTATGTGTGGTATTTTCACAAACGCTAAACTCTCATTTGACTGTAGGCTCCATGAGGGCTCTTGTTGTGTCTACTATTTTTATACCCCATAATACCAGCATATGGAATCCCGCCCGCCATGGAAGGCTCACAGTCATTATCTGTTGAAGGAATAACCGAAATACTCAGCCCAGGCACTCTGGAATCCTGGCGTGATGATCTTTAGTTAGTAAACTCCTGGAGGCAGCCCTCTGTTCTCTGTTGTCCAGTAGGGCAGGTGTTCAGTGAGTGATTGAGCCCCCAGGTCACACAGAGATCAGACAGGTCCAGGAAAAGATAATCGAAGAACCCGATGATAGCAGGAGCCACCAGGCTCCTCCCTGATCTTATTTCATTTAACCTTTGCAGTAGCCTGGCCAGGAGGGCGATCATTTGAGGCAACAGCAATTTTAAGATTCTTTAAAGGACACAGCCATATTTAAATTCCCAAACAGATGTTTTTTATACGGATCCTTTCTGCCTTAGTTTCTTTCTTCCCCAGTGTAAGGAGAACAATGGTGCGCAGGCTTTGAGATCATTTAAAGGCCTTTGGAGAGATGCACACTCATTAAGATCAGTGCTTTTAAAGCATCTTGGCAGTTGAAAGTTAAATGAGAAGAAACAAATTATTCCTCTTCAACTCTTCTGCCTAGTTTTAAAGGTACTTCTTTAGGTAGGATTTCGTTATTTGCTATGAGAAGCCACTTTTCTGTGAAATACTATAAAGCACAAGTTCAAACCCAATAAGGTCATGAAATCCATTTAGTAGAAGACAATTTGCATTTTAAAAAATGATAAAAGATGCCCTGACTGGTGCGGCTTAGTGGGTTGGGTGTCTCGTACCACAAACTAAAAGGTCACCCGTTTGATTCTCAGTCAGGACACGTGTGTGGGTTGTGGGCCAGACACCCATTTGGGGGCATGCAAGAGACAACCGATCAGATCGTTGTTTCTCTCACACATCAGTGTTTCTCTCCCTCTCTTTCTCCCTTCCTTCCCCTCTCACAAATAACAAATATTTTTTTTAAAAAGATAAAAGAAAAAAACATAAAATGATAAAAGAAACAAAATAGAATATAAGGTGCCAGAGTACATAGTGTGGTATAAATAGGTTTATATTGTATGTATATATTTTAGATACACATGTACATGACTTGAGAGATAAAATGTATTTCCTTTTATAGATGATGGTCAAATAAGCTTGGAAAAATGGTTTTATGATGATGCCTTGCACAGTATGGTTCTCAGAAGTGTTCACTGACGTAGACAAAGGGGTGTCTTTTGTGTCATTCGGACATGACAGCATAAGGAAATATGGATGCTGAGCCAATTCTTGCAAAATGTCAAGTGGGAACCTATTTGTGCTGCAGATACTTTCCGCTCCTTTTGTAAGAATAATGAAGGTTAGCTTATAAAAGGTGAAAGATGCTGACTTGGACAAGGGAACGGTGGCACAGACAGTTTAGGAATGTAGATGAGTTGCAGGGGCTACAGTATTAGGGTTGGTACCTCTAGCAGTTGTGAGTTCTACTGTCCAGGATGCACCCAGTGGCCCATGACATGCAGTAATTTGGAATTTGCTGAGGCACAAATCTGAGTACATTCTAGGAGGCAAGGCCTGTGGGTCAGGACAGATAGTCCTTTAGCTCAGGTGAGTCATACCCCTTCCCCTCCTGCATTTGAACATTGCGTGCAGTTTTTCTGTTCTTTGTCTTAAGAGCAAACTTCCTTGTGGTAATGAAAAGCTTGCTTCCGTCTGAAGAATTAATTATGATGAAATGAAGGGTGAAGCTTGAATGAAACCTGTGCTGTCAGACTATGCTGAGAAGGAGAGGCCCCTGACAAGGGTGTGATTCCCCAAAGAGCCAAAGTTGCTACAGTATTCTGCATTCTGCAAGTTGGCGATTCCTGGAGCTTTGTATATGTCGGTGGCTTTAGAAGCTGTCAGGAGCCTGTGTGATGTGTTTTGCTGCCTTTTCAGAACCTGGGGGTGAGCATTGATTTGTGTCAGTGTTCATTTATTATACAGGGCGGGGAAAAAGCAGGTTTACAGTTATTTGTATGAAAAATAATGCAATAATTAATAAATAGTAACGATACAGGAATTAACTCTGCGCTTCGCGCACTCACAACTGTAAACCTACTTGCACCCCACCCTCTATAGCCTCTGGAAGATAAAAACTTAGTGTGTAGAAATCTTCCTGTTTGTTTAAAAAGAGGAGAAAACCTGTGTCTGTTTTTTGTTTGTTTTTGTTGCTTATTCCAATATTTCTTGACCAATGCTTTAGGTAAATTGCTATTTAAAATTCTAATATTACCTAAGTGGTTATGCTCTTTAGGATGCGGTGTTCTGTGTCTTGGGTTTGCCCAGAGCTGAGGCCTTCCCACAAGTCTGGGAGGGAGAAGATCTGGGGACAAAACAGGGTTTGTCGGTAGACAAATTAGGACCAGATTCTGCTTCTACCTTCACACATAGATGCTCTTTTGAAAGAATTACAGTAAAGTCACTTGGGTTGACTCACGTGCAGTTCTTCTAAAACACTTGAACTGAGAAGTGGGGAGGAGACAGGTTTACCCCACGCCCATTCTCCAGTAGTCGTTGACCTAAAGTTCGCATATTCTGTAAAGTGCCTGTGCGTCATGACTGCGACTGCGGGAAGCCAGGGAAAGAGAAGAAAAGGGGAGAATCATGTTAGTTTATCAGGATATGAGAAATGGTGCCTCACTTTTTATTTAAAAAGAAAGTTAGGCTGAGATTCATTCATTCATTGCTGTACCATGTGTGTCACCAGGAGTGTAACTCTGCTCTCTGAGCTCTGCACATGCGGAGGCCAGGTGGGCACCTCACCTGAACCATTCTGTGCATGGAAAGCTTGTCTGTGCCACCCCAACTGACTGTAATCGATTCAGTGGCCATTTGTTGAGTGCCTTCTACCTCTACCGGCCAGGTGCCCTGATACGGTAAACCTCAAGAAAATGTCGGTTTACCGTATTCATGTAAGATGCTGTAACTGGCCCTGGGGTGAGGGGAGGTACAGAAATGATCGAAGTACAGTCCTGTTTCCTTGAGGCTCATGATCCCAGGATAGACGTGGAGACAAACTGGCTGTAAGTCAAGTCGACTGCAGTGTGTGTTAGCAGTAAAGGAGGGAGGAAGTTCTATGGAAGCACAAAGGACAGAGAGAAGAGGGGCAAAAAGAGGAGTGAGGGAAAGTGCGTGGGCAGGTGAGGTCCCAGAGGAAAGGAGAGCCAGGCAATGTGACAAACACGGGCAGAGCTGGGAAGCCACCAGTTGTATTTGAGGAGCTCGGAGAAGCGCCTGGCGGCAAGAGTGGAAGTCAGAAGGAGCAGAGGGTTTGGGTGGAAGATGGGGCTGCAGCCTACAGTCATTCTGGAAGACTCTTGGACTCATCCAAGGATTTTGAGCAGGAAGTGAAGCACCGGACCGGTGTTTTAGGAAGAGGAGTTAAGGAGAATGACTGAAGCCGGAGAAGTGCCGTCGGGAGGCTGTTGCAGTGCTGCTTTGGATGAATGACAGGGCTTGATCGAGGACAGTGGAAATGAAGGTTACTCAAGAATGATTTGTACTCGAAAGCCAATCTGTGAATTTATAATGGCCACGAGCCTACCCAACCACCAGGACGATTAGGTCAGCTGGCCGGAACACAGCTTTTTAAACTGAAGTACATTAATAACCAAAGGGTTACTTGGTGAAAATGGAATTAAGGCCAAAGGAGTTGGATAGTCTGAAGATTTTTTACTCAATCTATAGCAGGGTTTGTATAGCAATAATAATAAAGCATAGTCTCTGGCGAGTTGTTATTCTTCTCGGGAGAGATACTTGGCCTGCCACAGCAGGAGGAACTGCTCCCCTGGCCAGCGCTGGAAGGAGCTAGCTGGCGGCATATTGGTGTATTCGAGGATCTTTTGGTTGCAAAAAACGGAACTCACTCAGAGATGAGCAAGTAAAATGGGAAATAAATTATAAGGAAGGGGAATCTTCCAACCGAAACACTAGAAAGGCTACTGTGCCTCCTGGGCCTTACAGTATCATCAGGGCCTGCCAGAGGGACACTGGTGCCCCAGCGGTGTTTGGGCAGGGAGGGTCACGTGGTCAGGCAGATACCCCCAGGGCTGAGGGTAATTCCCAGGGTGGGGTAGGGGTGCTTACCGAGACGCCTCCCAATTGAGCATACTCAGTTGAGGGTCTGACTGCAGGCGCCCACGAGGGGTGCACCTCCAGCACCCAAAGAGGGGAGAGAGAGGTCGGGGGCCATTATGCAAAAGTACCAGATATCTAGTTGCCCTCTGGCGGCAAGGCAGAGGTGACGAGGGGCCAACGTTCTGGGGCAAGCCCTGGTCCTGGACTTACTGCCACCGCCCCCGACCCCTACTCGTTTAACAGTCTTAGCACTGGTAGAGGCTGAAAGTAAGGTCCTGCCCTAGGGAGGCAAGGGACCCGTTTTTTGGCCAGTGTCTGCCTGTAGCTCAGAGGGTGCCTCCAGAGGTGACCTCCTGGGTTCCCTTGGGCTCTTTGAGCCTCAGTTTACCTCTCTCTAAAATGATGGGTGAAAGTAAGGACTCTCCAGCCTCCTCCTCTGTCTGAATGTTTGCAGAGGAAGACAACTCCATCCTTCTCACCCATGGGTCCATGTGCTTGGGTCCATGCAGACAGGACACCCTAGAATGTCCGGCATTCATAATCGGGAGCCCCCAAACTCCTAAAACACCCTGCCAGTAGTCCCCAGTAGGAGGACTTGGGCCTTTTCCACGGCCTATGAAAATGTGTAGGACCTGAAAAAGTCACAAAAGGAAACTTGCAGAATAAAAATGAATGAATGTGTAATTAAATGCTTCTATACATAGTATGCCAACTTTATGAAATGTTAGATTTGGTCTTTGTAAAAAATGTTATAAATCTGGAAATAATTTCTCAATTAGATTTTTCTCACTTTGTGTGGGAAGACTACAGGGGAGTCAGCCAGTGGTGAAGAAGATGAGTTTCAGAAGGCCAGAGAATTTTAAAAGCAAAATTACTTCTTCAGGAAAAAAAAAGTCTTGATCTGAGACACAGGTGCATTTTACTGTTTAATTTGCCTCCTAAGAGGGTCTAAGCGTGTGCATTCCTACAGCAGAGTAAACTGATCAGGACATTGTCCCTGTTGTCCCCTGAGCAGGATTCAGGTCGCTCACAGGGCCTGGATTACAGAATCCTGAAACTTTTCTGGACTCTGAAAGTCCCCGGACCCAGGGTTCCATCCCCCACATCTTGCCTCTGCATCCTGCTTCCCTTCCTCTGATAAATGTAATTCCAGCCTCAGCCATAGACCCCATGTATGGCATGGCAGCCATCTCAAAAAAAAAGTCATCGGGTAATTTGTTTTTCCCTCTTCCCTCCCTCTCACCTACACCCAGTGAGAGTCTGTCTCTTCTTCTCCCTGACACACTGGCCTTTCTGTCCCCATCCACTTTCAGGGTCCCATCATCAGCGCCCCAGAATGATGGCCTTGGCCCCAAGTCTTTCCAGCCTTCTAGCCTGCTCCCCATAGCTGACCCAGTTACCCAAGTACTAATACAAGAAGGGAGAATCTGATTGGTCTAGGTTGGGTTAGGTGTTTCCTTAACCTGGTCAGGCTGAAGATGTGATATGACAGATTCTCTGAAAAAACAAAATGGTAGTAAACAATGGATGACTCTAATATATTGTTATTATTGTTCGACTCTTCTAGATTTCGAGAATAACCCAGTGGATTAGTTGTCTATTGCTGTATAACAAAGTCCCCTAGAACTTAGCAGCTTAAAACAGCATGTGTTTATTATATCACAGTTCTGTGGGTCAGGAGCCCAGGAACAGCTTAGCTGGGTGTTTCTACCTCAGGGTCTCTCTTGAGTGTGCAGCCAAGCTTCCCCCGGGGCCGCAGTCATCCCCAGGACCCAGGGCAGGCAGAGGCGTTGGTTCCCCCACTGGAGACCTGGTTTCCAACACGGTGGGTCTCTCCATAGATAGAATGTCCTTATGACATGGCAGCTGCCCCCCCTGCCCCTAGAGTGAGTGTTCGAGAGGAAGCACCTAAGAGAGAAGTGAAGTGTTTTATACACTAACCTCAGAAGTGACAATCACTTCTGTCCGATTTCAGTGGTGACACAGACCAACCCTGGTACAGTGTGGGAGGAGGTATACAACTGTGACAATACCGAGAGTTGCACCAAAAGGTGAGGTTCATTGGGAGTCATCTTGAAGGTTAGTTACCATACCTGATCAACAAACATTTATTTAGTGCCTACTGTGTGCCAGGCGCCAGGAATTGAGAGCTGTGTGACATGGGTTTCTACTATGGAGCCCCACCACACAACACAGTGTGGGGAAGCCTTACAAAGACACAATACCATTTTGTCCCCTGAGCCTTCACCTCTGTCCACTCATCTTTCACACCACCATGACATTTATCCTCTTGGAATTCAAATCTGTTCATAGTGATCTCTTATTTAACTGTCCTCAATTGTCCCCTTGCCTAGATGTTTTTTAAAAAAATTTTAATCACCCCCACAGTAAGAAATATATTTTATATCACAAACCAGTACCTACATACATAGACACATTTATAACAGGAGCAAATTTTCGCAAATTTATGCTGTTACTACTTGCAGTGTAGCCTGGTAGTTTCTATTCTAGGCTATTTCACTTTTTTATGAAAGCTGGTCACAGTCTCATGAATTTCACAACCTATTGCATGTGACCTACAGTGTGGAAAGCAGCCTAAAGAATCATCCACACTCCCTGCCATGAGCTACAAGCACCATCTACCTGTCTGCAGCTCCCCCTCATGTATATTTAACGACCCCCCATAACCACCTCTCCCCCATAAGCTTCCTCTACGTAGAATTCTCATCCCTCTTTCCCCACATTTGGAGAACTCTTACTCATCCTTTAAAACCCAGCTGTAAAGTGTTTCCTCTTTCCCTTTCTCCTTGGCCGGGAACGCCTGCTTCCTCCTGTGGCCCCCAGGGCACTGCAGTGACACTTGATGACTGGCAGGCTTCCACTTCCAGCCGGCTCCTAGGGCCAGCCTCCCCCCACCGAGCCTACAATATATTTTCATCGAACCACTCCAAATACGTTTCGGAGGACATTGAGCAAATTAGCATCACACAAATGACGATGCTGCAAATGAGCGGTGTGCAGAGTTGGGGGGTGTTGCAGGCAGGTTTCCTGTCAAGGGAGCCACGTGCTGCAGAAAAAGGCTCCCTCCCCCTGCGGGCCGCTGTCTCGCCCGCGCATCCATCTCAGGTACAATTCGCACCGGAACTTGCCGCCCGGGTTCATTACCGCGGTTCATTTTAGCTGCTCTGGTTTCTTTTTGGTTTTTCTACTTTTTTCATTTGTTTGTGTTGACGGGGACAACCTAGTGAGAAATGGAGCTTTAGGCAGCGCAGGTAGAAAGGCCTCTATATCTGCACCCGCCCTGCGGGAGGGGGTTTCCTTTCTGAGGTGGTACGGAAGGAGGGTTTTGAGGTTTTTTTATATTTGCTTCTAAGTATCTTACTGAAGTAAGAGATTTGTTTGCCCACATTTGCACTCTCTTGACAAGCTAGCAATCCGACAAAATATTTTCTGGTTGGTGTTGCGTGTACGTGGTTTTTATTTTTGAGGGGAAAAAGAATCTTTGGTTAAATTGTACTGAAATACAATAGCTGTTCTTAAAATTTGCTGTTAACCTAAGGGTTGAAGCTAGCGTGATTCCCAGGCCCAGCAGCCTCTTGGGAGTCACTGATAGATTATGCTGTGAACTATAACCAGGGGAGGAAAATTAGACATGAGCAAAAGCTTTCAAATTATTCCTTCTCCAATATTCTCATTTCTGCATTTGTCATGGCTGCATAAGTGCCCCAGGATTTGCTGACTTGGTTGTGGTGTGTGCCTATTTGGGAGGGAGGTGAAGACAGACTGTAAACAGATAATTACTGTAGAGTGTGATAAATAGTATAATAGAGGTATCTATCACATGCCTGAGCATAGAGAGGGAGTCATTTATTCACTTCAAGCAGTATTTTTCAAATGAGGGTCGCCCCCATTAATGGATCATAAAATCCATTTACAAGGTCGCTAACAGCATTTTTTAAAGTGAGATAGAATAGAATGAAATATATCAAGTTGCATCCTCCAGAGTAAGTTTATTTTTTTAATTTTATTTATTTATTTCTAGAGAGAGGGGGAGGGACAAAGAGAGGGTGAGAAACATCCACGTGAGAGAGAAACATCATGTCAATCACATCAATTGATCATAAGCACCCCAACCGTGGACTGAACCGCAACCCAGGCATGTGCCCTGGCCAGGAATCGAACCGGCAACCTTTTGCTTTTTGGGACATCGCCCAACCAATTAAGCCACACCAGTCAGGGCTTCCATAGTAAGTTTGGATAGTGTTTTCCTAAGCCATTGTTTCAGTTATGTATTTATTGCATTGCAATGTGAAATATATTTCTTGGTAGTGAGTCTTAGGCAAAGAATGTTTGAAAGCCACTGCTGCAGGGGATGAAAGCAAGCTTCCCAGATGAGGTGGCATTTGAGCTGGGCCTTGGAGAATGGTGGACATGCCCCGGAGGAAGAAGGGCATTCCAGGCAGAGGGCAAAGGATATGCCCAAATATGGATCAGTTTGTTCAGGGTCAGGATATTCTCTGTGATTGGACCACAGGGTACAGGGGAAGGAGAGGCTGGAGATGCCCCTGGGGAGGCAGGTGGAGCTAATTAATGAACCTTAAAAGTAGTATGTCTCAGCCCTCCTCAGAAATTCCATTTCTCTGGTGATGGGTTTGGTTTTGGGAATCTGTATTTCTAACGAGCTTCTTTGGGCCGTGAGGTGCTGACAGAGGTGTGACGCGGCCAGCTCCAGGTTCTTAAAAGGTGATTTAGATAGAAAATCTGTTGACTGTAACTAAAATTGGGAGGCCAGCAAGAGAGGAGGACCTGAATGTAGGTGAAGGGGGTTGGTGGAAAAGAGGGACTTGGGTTTGCGGGGGGTTTTGGAGGTGGGTTGCACGGTTTAAGGCAGATGAGAGAATGAGAAGGAAGCACAGACAGTCCTAAAGTAGCTAGGGGCTTGGTCTATGAACACAGAGACTAGAGAGATCACATTCCAGAGGGGAAATGACTATTTGACTTTCGGTTTGTGCTCATGGTAGGGCAGGAATAATTCATCGAGTGTCCACCGAGCCCCATGTGAACTATACCTCAAGAGCGTACATTTCCTTTGTTCTGATTGCCCATCTCTAAGGAACCTCTTCCCAATTGTCTTAGACCTGACGCAGGTTACTCTAACTCACAAGGGACTGAAAAATACATCCAACTGCTCGTTGATCGGTATGATTTACAGTGAGGTAGATGTTATAAACATTTGTGGGTACAAGAGTACTTGTACCTTTGCTCAGGGCGTCATCACCTTTGACAGTTTCAGAGTACCTGGAAAATGGAACTAGTAATTAAAACATTTAGGAAAAAGAGCCCTTGCCAGTGTGGCTCAGTGGATTGGGTGCCAGCCTGCAAACCAAAGGGTCGCTGGTTCGATTCCTGGTCAGGGCACATGCCTGGGTTGCAGGCCAGGTCCCCAGTTAGGGGTGTGCAAGAGGCAACTGAGCATAGTATCTCTTGCACATTGGTGATTCTCTCCCTCTCTTTCTCCCTCCATTACCGTCTCTCTAAAAATAAATAAATCATTAAAAAAGTAAAACATTTAGGAAAAAGAGAATTATGTGGTCCGAGGGGTATTTCATGTGGACTCTTAAAATACCTGATTAACTTGCCTGTAATCAAAAAGAATGTGGCTCTTTAGTTATTTTAATGATCAAAATGCTTATGGAGGTTATACTTCCTTTTTTTTCTCTCTCCTTCAGTGTTGAGGATAAATCTTGGTGCCTATTTAGTACCTACTTATTTCTTTGCTTCAACTTGTATTTACAAGTCATCTCCGAGGGCTGGTTCCTTTTTCAGAGGCCCTACTTCTTGGTCATGTCATTTTCAGAAAGGACACTGACATTTACTGGGCAAGCCCCTTTACATGGGTACTGTCTTACGGGCTGCCTTTCTCACCAAATTCTGAGGGTGCTTTATAGGAGCACCCTGCAGCCTATGCGACCTCTCTTCTGCTGCCTCTACAATCCACCATCCTCCTGCACCTGGAATGGAAGGAAGGCTCTGCTTTGGGGCCTGGGAGCTGGTGAGTGACACCTCCCAGCTACGCCTTCCGACAGCACGTGGTGCCCTCCTAACCTGATGACTGTCCTCCCCCTCACACACTCTGTGGGGAAACAGGCTAGATGTGTAAGACAGCAAGGCCAGTGGGAGTGCTGAATGCTTCTTTTTAAAAAACAGTTCTGCTTATACTCCTTTTCCTTGTACTAGAAGCCTGTTAGGAGTTAGGTTGTTTTTTTTTTTTAAGTCCATCAAGGAAAATAACCGGCTTGAAATATGTCGTGACTGGATAACCTTAGTCTCTACAAAGATGCTTTAAAGTGTTTATTCATGTATCAACTAAAATAATAATGTAGGCATAGTATTGAAAACATTTATGATCACTCCAAATAAATTGCTTGTTTAGTACTGCTTTGAAAACAATTCCATGTTACTTCTAATAATAGTATTAATCACAACAATAATGGCAACTGTTACTGAATACTCTGTATCAGACCCTAAAGTGCTCTTAGGTTCTGATTAGGTTCTGTATGCCTAATATCATTTAACTGTCCCCCTGCCAACTGGAGATGTAGGTATTGTTACTTTTATTTTACAAATGAGGAAACTGAGGTAAGCAAAGTAAAAAAAGTAGGCCGAGATCATATGGCTAAAAAGTGGCAGTGATATAGCTCTATCTGATGGAGGGCAGGGGGAGAACTCTAAACCCCAGGCTGTACTGCCTGTGATCAGTTGGGTAGTGGTTTAATGTGGTTCAGGGAGACTTCCTGTACTCCTTTAGTATCGGAAAATGATACAATAATTAATAAATAATGCATGGATAAACTGTTTCATGTATTCACAACTGTAAACCTACTTTTGCCCACGCCAGTGTATAGGTAGAGACACACTCATTTCTTGTATTCTTACACATGTTGTGGATGGGGCTGTTTCTCTTTTCTCACACACGTATTGGTTGTAAGGTAACTATATACAAAGTACTCTGCTTGGTCCGTTGAGAATGGACAGCCTTTGAGTAGCTTGCTATCCAGGAAGGACATGAGAGAGACAGGAGGTTGAATCACATAAGATTGCTACCAGGAATTTACATGGGAAGATTTCACATGGTTCAACCTGACACACAACTAAAATAAGGGTGCCATGATAACATTTTACATGTACTAGTTCCTTAATCCTTAAAATAACTTTCAAACATGGCTGCTATAATTATCTCCATTTTATAGACAAGGAAGTTGAAGCACTGAAGGGTGAAGTGACTTGCCCATAGCCACACACCTGGTGTGTGACAAAGGTGGAATTTGAACTCAGATCAGTCTTGAGTACAGAGCCAGTGCACTGTAGCCCAGTACTTACCTAAGTTCCTCTCGGGGTATGAATAAAGGTGTGCACCTTATTTATGCACATTGAGAATTCTTACATTTTTATTTCACAAATACTACATAGAGCACTTACCAACTCATCTGGTATATTTTGGGATTTCTGTGATCTGTACACATCTGGTCTAGCATTTGCATTTACTCCCTCTGAGAATGGCCAACCAAAAAGGGAAACATTCAGAGGGAGAACACAAAAAAAAAACCAAAACCATTTTCACTGTTAATTGTTATGTGGACACTGGGCCTGTTTATTTGGAGGCCCAGACTGAGGCTAGAATATTTCAACTATAATTACATCCCCCCCTTTTTTTCCTGTATCCAGCTGTCTTTCTTTCTAGGTCACCTACACAGATAGGAACCAACCAGTGATCATTTAATTGTACATAATTAAATTGTAGGCACTACAATTAAAGTTATTTGCATATAGTTAAGCCATTTTCTTTCCTCTAAAACAGTTTTCTAATCTTAACATTTAGATACCAAAATCCTGTCCAAATCAACCATACTTTAAATTTTCCATACACAGGCATGTTCCTTATTTAAAACGTTGTTTTTAATCCCATGGGAAAAATTAAGAAGTTTTTTGTTTTGTTACATTAAATGATTTCAATTTAGGGGGTGTCTGGTGAATCTGAAATTCTCCCTACTGCTGTCTCTATATTTTGCAAACCCCCAAAGTTTAAAATTAGATTTGACAGCTGGCATTCTCAGAGTAGGTCTTCACGAAGTAGAGGGTTGTCCCCTCTGCCTATGCCACAGCACTAACTGTCTTCATGTAAAAGCAGCAAGGACTGTTTGTTTCCAAGGTCCTTTTCAGAGCTTGAAGAGAGGGTAGATTTTAGAATCAACCTGACCTGGGTTTCCCCCACCAGCCCTTACTAGACTGATGACCCCAGGAAAATTACTAAAGCCATTAGGAAACTTATCTGCAAAATCAGGATAACTAAGCCTATTCTACAGGATTTCATGAAGGTCCAGCCAATAATATATATAAGCATATAGGAGGCCCTTAGTAGGCCCTCAATAAATGTCAGTGCTCTTATATTTGGGCATTCTTATACAAACCCGCAATATCCACACTCTTCGTGGGTATATTAACTCATTTTTGTTTGATGATCTTTCAGTCAGATTTGTGTTTCTTCGGGGTTTTGGCCGACTTGGGAGAATAGCTTTCTAAAACCTATTAATATTTCATTGGAGCTGTGGAGCAACAGCTGTAAAACTTGCTTGGTGGGTCCTAATTGCAATGAATAATCCATGGGCTCTTTTGAAATGTAATTCTTCAAAATGGGTATCGTAATTAAATTCCAGCCAATCCAAAGGCACTTTAAAACATGTTTAAAATTTTCCCAAGCCAATTAGAAAACTGGTTGGTCCAACTGGCAAGTGCAGAGAAGTATGCTAATTTATGCAAAGACTACTGTTCAGGAAGGCCTTAGCTAGCCATGAAACACATGTGAGAAAACACCTAGATGACACTAAGTGATACAAAATCACTGAATGTATTTTTAAGGAATGTCTAAATACAATGCATACATTGTGAAACAGAGTGGCAGTTACTAGAAAAAGATATGGTTTGTTTTTTTTTTAAAAGATCTATCTTGAATATGACAACATTGTATGCCAACCTTGACATTTATTTTGTGCAATATAGTATAGTTACAGTATCCATATATAAGCAAGCAAGGTGCACTACCATTACCTTTTTTGATACTAAGAGGGATATAGAAACAAAGTAATTCCATGTAAATAATTTAAATCTAGGGATAATTTTATTTAGAAGTCACTCAGTATCTGAGGAATGTGGTTTTGAGCATTCTGTTTATTGCAGAACCCCATTGCTATATGCATTACAAACTAATTTAAAATAATTTTGGAACATTTCAGGGGCTCACGTATGTATTTTTTTTCATCTGAATCACACGCTTATACAATTCATCTTTTATCTATCCTTGATGTTTATTTAAACTAAAAGACAACAAAACCCCCAACTATATTTTTGTGGGCATTTACAGGAAAAATAAGTGTGGTTAATCTAGACCACAAAGGCACCCTCTCCCAATCCACACTATCATAGTTAACATTTACTTAAACACTCTTCAAAGTGCTAGATGGTTTATGGAGACTCTCAACAATGAGATTCGAGATTTAAAACGGTGGTAATTACACTTAAAAGGTTGGGTAGCTCCCTTTTTAAGATGGGGGATTATGTAATGAAAGTTCCACAAATGTGGCGATAAAGGATATCTACACATAAAGAGAAGGCAATAGGAATTGGATGTTTTGAGAGTGACTTGTTTTCTCTCCATCTTGGCCGCTAAAGTTGTTTTGTCTTGTCTGTTTAATGTTGACATACAGGTTTCACAGATAAGGTTTCTATAGCATTTTGGAATGGAAAAAGGGTGCTGAAAAGGAAAGCTTAGTACATTTAAAAGTTAGAAAGAATCAGTTATTTGCCAAATAAGTTAAAAGTGACCTTTCAGTATTTTTTAAAGCACATACAAAAAAATATTTACGGGGGCTTGTTCTAATTAGAGTTCTAAACAAATATAGGTTTTTTTTTAACACCCCCCCCCTTCCAGCTAGAACTGGACTCTGTGTGTGTGTGTGTGTGTGTGTGTGTGTGTGTGTGTGTGTAGGGCGCGTGCGGAGAATAGCACGTATCATATAGATTTTCATTTTTTTTAAAGAGTCAAATAAACCTGTTTCTTGAGTAAACCCGTACATTTCTGAAGTTAAAAAAAATCCCAAAGGAAACAGGAATTAACATCTTTGGAGCTTGATTTTTAAAACATTTTTAACTAAAAAAATTCTAATCTTAACATTTTTTGGTAGGCGAGAACCGGAGTTTGGAGGTAGACGAGCAGGCGAGCGGTTTGCCCGGGCGCAGAGCATGAAGGCCGGGCGGGCGCGGGGAGCGGGCGCCCGCCGCCCGGCGCGGGGGTGAGCGAGAGAGAGAGAGCGGAGCGCGTGTGGCCGGCGCCGCTCGGCCGGGAGCTCCCGCGCCCGCGCCCCGCGCCCCGCGCCCCGCGCCTGCCGCCGCCGCCGCCCCTGGTGCGATGGCGCAGAAACCCCGTTGACAAGGCACTGCTTTTTCATGACGGTGAGTTTCCCTTTGAGTGTATTATAATTTTGTGATAAAAATTTCAAGGAGAAAAAAAAAACACACAACCTCCTTCCTCTGCCTCTTTCCTTCGGGGAGGGGACAAGCGAGGGAGGGGGGACTGGAGGAGATCTATCTCCAGACAGACAGAAAAGAAAGAGGAGCAAATTAAACACCGAGTTGCCAAAACCAGGATATTAGGTTTCAGCCCAGAGAGCTATTGGCTAAGGCTGTGTTTTTTTTTGGGG
>PVJD01010617.1:0-52251 GCA_004026545.1 Mormoops blainvillei
GACTTAGGATGGTTTGACTTGCAATTTTCCACTTCACAGTGGCGTGCAACTGATACCCATTCAGTAGAAACCTTAACTCAGATTTTGAATTTTGGTCTCTCCCAGGCTAGCGCTATGCACCATGATAGTCTCTCGCGATGCTGGACAGGAGCGGTCATCCTCAGCTCCCAGCTTCTCGTGAGCATGAAGGTATCAGCCCATACTCTCCAGTGTCTTCATGGCATTCCCCGATGTGGCCCAGCTGTAGGCAAATATAAGTGTTCTGAGCATGTTTAAGGGAGGCCAAGCTGGGCTGTGAGGTTTGGTAGGTTAGGTGCATTAAATGCATTTTTATTGGTGGTATTTTCCACTTATGATGGATTTATCAGGACATAATCCCATCATAACTGAAGGAGCATCCATAATAGTTACGTCTTTGTTACCCCTGTGTTAGCTGAATGAGCTTAATGCTTTCACGAAAAGCATTCAAGCCTTGTATATTTGAGGGTGCATTTCATCATTAAGAGAAATGTTAACTGCATTTAAAGATAAGTGTGGAAAATGCAATCCCTAGGCCTCAAGTCAAATGGTTATATCAAGAGAATGTCTATTTGTGGTAGGATTGCAAGCAAAGCTTATGAACATAAACATGGTTCGATACTTTACCACAGGTGACTGCCTATTTATAAACCGGGCTTGGTCAAAGTGCTCACATGAAAAAAGTAATAATGGGATCATCTGCACAGATATTACCGTTTATAATTTCAGATAGTTCAGACCATGACTATTCTTAAGTTTGGTTGATGGCTATGAGCTAGTGAACACCGAGGTATAAATGTTTCCTTAATGGACACAAATACATCGTCCAGATCTCAGGCTTCAGATTATTGCTGATCTGAAGAATGTCTATTCCGAAGCTATTTTAGAAAATGCCCTTGCCATGGTTAATAACAACTATTGTGTGAGTGGATAAAGTAGAATGAAAAACAAATTGAAGGTGGTTTCAAATCAATCACATCTAAATATAATGGAAAACAATACAACTGTATCAAGTATGAAAACAGATTTGAAGTTTTAAAATATAATCTGGAAAATAAAAACAGTATTGAATGACATATTTGGACTTCAGACATAATCATGGTATTCACTGGCCTGAAACACATTAACACCCTCCTGTTGCCCACTGTAATGTCCAAACCCTCAGGAGAAAATGCCTTTCCTTTTGTACAAAGCTACCTTTCCAGCTTTCCGTTCCATCCTGGCTCTCCTGCCAAACTGACCGTATCTCACATTCCCCCACCTTCTCGCCTTTCTCTCGGTCCACCTTCAACATCCTCTCCTGACTTTGTGCATTTTCAAAGGGACCCTCTTCAAAGTCCAACCCCTGTGCTTTTTCTTTCAAGATGAATACCTCTGACCAATAGTGCTCTTTGTGCTATGAAATCATCCCACCTTCCCTGAATATATCTCTCATTGTCTTTATCTTGTGTTAGTTTTTATGACAGTTACCTTGGTTTGTGCCTGCTCGTGACGCACACGCTTCCAAGGTTGTTGATGTTCTTTTGAGCTTCCTCTGATGTGTGCCCTTCCCATGACATAGATGTATTTGCATGTCATTCACGCATTAATTCATTCTTATAGTATAAAATGAGTGTCATGTTGTACACATTTACTTTATACTGAGGTACTGTCTTAATCAAGATCCACCTTGTGCTAGCTTTGGCAATGTGCATACTAAGATCCTTTTGTCTACAACCTGTGGAGTACAAGTTCTTTCATCCAATGTATATTATCACTGTCTCCCATATATGAGTACTCTGTCTGAATCTCTCTTCTCAGCACAACGTCTACGCACCACCATTATAGTTCTTACCACATTATGTAATACTATTCTGCCTTCCATAAACTCCTACTTCACAGAAGCCATGCCATTTCCTTTTAAACCCTCAGCACCTAGCACTCAATAGGCTCTCAATAAATGTTCAATAAACATCTGTAGTAGATGCATTGATGACTGGCAAAAATCAATGAATTTAGGAATTTTTAAAAATATAACATGGTTGCCGTGGGCATAATGTGTTTTGAGGCAAAATGTTCTGTTGAAGGTATAATACTTGTAATGTTACTTAAATTAACTGTTAGCAACAAGAATTGCAAAAGAAGGATCATTAAGATGTGAATGCCTAAGGGAACTCACATGTTCTGGGGCTAAAAGTGAGTAACACCTGCCCCATGAGCTTAGCATCCCTTCATCTTCACTGCCAGAAACACTCCCGTTTTATCAGATATCTGCTCTCTGGACTCAAAAGGGGGACCAACAGGAGAGCTCTTTATGCTCCCTGAGTTTGTATTTTCAATTTGGGAAATTAGTGTAACAGCGTTTAGGGCCCCTGTGGCTGGACCCTTACAGGCTTATAGAGAAGAGATGGAGGTTATTCCTAAGTAAGCTCTTCAAGGTCAGGGAAGGGCTACCTCAAGCTTCAGTGGCTCTCTGTGCCCCTGCCATTCACAGTGATGGTGATGATGCTCAAAACCACCATCTGTGAATTGCAAAGACCAGAAAGTGCATATCAAAAAAACAGTACTGATTTTTACAGTACAACTTGCAACCAACTACTTTAGAAGTTCACCTTTCTCATCTCCAATGGACCTATATAACTTGTAAACACACTGCAGATTTATACAGTAATTTACAGATGAAAAATACATGCACTGGATGATTTTCCTAACATTGGTGCAGCTGGTGGGGAAAAAAAAACAAACAGCTTGGCAGACTCCAGACTCATTATGTAATGCAGGTACATCAATGCTAAAAGGTCAGCACTGCAGGACCAGCACAAGGTTTGAGGAACATCTTTTATCCACAGTTGCAGGGACTTGGAACCAGAAAATGAGCCTGAACTGATGCTCCAGAGAAGGGCTCAGAGCTACAACTTAAGAAGCATAACCAGCTGGGTAATTGGATGAAGGAGGGCTGCAGGGATGTGACTGTCATCAAAGTGTAACACCCAAGTATCAGAGGAATGTTGAGGCCAAAAGGGTGAACATGGAATCAGGTAGACAAGCACCTAAATCATGGCTTCATCCTCCACTAGCTATTCTGTGGTCTTAGAAATTCTCACCAGCTACCACGGTCTGGAGCAAGTTACTTAACCTCCCTGAGCCCTTTTTTTTTTTTTTTTTTTTTTGGATAAAAAGATAAAATTGTGAACCTATCAAAAGAATGCCTTTGAAGCTTCAGTAGCTCAATAAATGTTGGTTGTTATTATTACCTGCATTAATTACAATAAAATAAATTAGCAGGAGATCTGGCTGAGTAAGATATAAGAATGATGCATTCTTTCTTATACTTTCTTTTATCTTTTATTTGTTCCCTGAGATGCATTCCATGGACAGGTGGGACCCAAATAAAGAACTGGATAAGATCAACCTAGGCTATGGTTTTTAACTTTAATTTCACCTGTAGGTTTATTGTAGCTTTATTGGCTGGGGCCCTGTAAGTTAGAGTGACAAAAGACAGGCCAACAGGAGGAAAACAAACGAAAGTGCACTTAACTTGTGCACATAGGAGGAAATACCCAGAGATGAGTAACTTCAAGGGGTGGTTAGGACTTGGGCTTATATAACGTTTTAACAAAAGAACAATACTTTTATAGAGAAGTGACAAGACAAAAAAAAGGACTTTGAGTTTCTAGGGTTGATAGATTACCAGAAGGCAGTTATATGGGGAAACTAATGTAGATGAGGGCTAGTTTTAACAAGGTTTCTTATGTAGAGAACCTTTCAGTGAGTGTCTGGGCTGTAAGGGTTTACAGTTGTCCCCAGCGATTAACTTCTGTCCTACCCCGTAGAGAAGGAAAGGTGGGGGCATCTTTAGATATTTATGTTCTGCTTTTTGGCAAATTGGGGGTGGGGGGTGTGCAGAAAACTTTCTTGTATCTGGTTCTTCTTCTCAACTGCCTTTAGCTCAAAACAGCCCTAATGCTAAAGAGGCATATTTGGGGAGGAGGCTGTTTTGCTCCCCTTCACACCCATCAGTAAAAAGACTTATTAGAACATTTCTTCCTGTTCACCTGCAGTTCGGACCTCTGCATGGCCTCCCTGGAGGGATTTGGCTGTCTACCCAGTTTTGCTCCCGAGGCCTTGTGATCAATTTTTCAGCGAAAGGGTAGAGACTGTAGAAGAGAATAAGAACTGAATGTGTATTACTTCGGGTTGAAAAGTTTTGGCTTACCTAACCTTTATCTCAACCCTAAAACTGTTGTATTAACAATCTCATTTTCCAGAGAACAAAACTGAGGCTGAGGTATGAGGTGATTGGCCCAGGATGACCTAGCTAGGGAATAGCAGGCCCAGAATCCAGATAACACGCATTGGACTTCCAAACCCATGCTTCTTCTAATACCACTGGTGTTGCAAAGTAATAATTTTTAGTGTTTTGTTTTTTTTTCTTGTCTTCAGTCCCTATGAAGAGCAGTTGCCAGAACTGCATGTGTTGAGTGAGGGAAGTTCATTATTTTCTCAACTACGAGACCCGACTCCCCTGGGCTCGCCCCTTGGCGGTTCTGTCGCTCCCTCTCTCATTATGTGGGGCCTCATCTGCATAATTTTCTGATCACTGACATAGCTCCATTAACAGTTGTCTGTCAGCTGGAATTCCTAATATCCCAGGTTGAATTCGACATGTTCTATTTCCTTCACTAAGCCACACAGCCTTCGAATGGCAGTCTGTTTTCTCGGAGCCGTGCCTGTCATCACCTCCCGGTGCAGTCATAGCCCCGCTCTCTCTTCACTCTCCTGTGTGTACTCTTATTTGTCCCCACAAAAAATCCAGGTCATGAGCTGTCAGAGAAGCATCCTTCTTGGGCTTTGCTATGTGAGGTCATTCTCTGGGTGACAGGGAAGGGGAGGAAGAGGTGAAACTGGAAAAAACCGGTGTTCATGCTGCCTGTCATCTACCAAACCCAACAAGCAGAGAGAGGGGTTGAATCTTTATGTGCACTTTATTAAGGTGGCTGGAGATCTGAGAAGATGGTGGGTTTGTACCCTAAGAGACTGTCTTACATTTCCTTTCAAACCAGCTTTTTTATAACAGAGAATAAAGAGCGGTGAGGGGTTTGGAATTCAGGTAAAATTACATTTAAAAACAAAAACAAAACTGCAGCATTCTCGTCCTGGGCAAAAAACTATAGCATTCTCGCTTCAGGCAGTAACTGTCTCTCAGTGGCTCAGATGTCACCTCTATTGTTTGTGGTCTCTTCCTGGAGTCAGGGTGGGCCAGACCTGCTGTTCCTGAAACAAAAGCTTTTTATATGCAGCAACTACTAGGCTTATTAAACTATTTCCTGAAACTAAAATTTTCCAACTTTTGAGTCCCCATCCAGAGGGAGGAGAATTGTGAAGAGAAGGGAGAATTTGGAGCTCATGGCTTCCTGTACCCCTGGAGGGAAAGTAATACTACCATTAATTATAAATATGGACTAGTCATGGTTATGGCAAGTACAACACAATGTATGTGCATGTTATCATTAAATATGTTAGTTTATAAGTTTATAATTTTCATCCAGTGATTTCATGTAGTTCACTCTTTAATCTTTTCATGATTTATGGAACAAGACTTAGGTGCAAAGAAAAAAGTTTTTAAAAAAACCTGAGAGACCTCAGGGTTTGAGATCATAGATGGTATAGCAGTGCTACTTATTCCTCTGGACAAAGTAAATTTTAGCAGTAAGCACAAGTCAAATTCTTTTAAGAACCAGACCATAACAACAGTTATTTATTTATTTATTTATTTATTTATTTTTTTAGTATTAACTGTGCCAAAAAATGTCCTTCTCTAGGTGAAATCCAGGGTAGCAAGGGTTGTAAATGCAAATTCTGGAGAGTAGACAACAACAATGGTAACATTTCTATGCGCTGGATAATGTTTAAAGCCCTTTTGTGTAGTGTTGCATTCAGCCCTCACTACATGAAATTGAAGCTAAAGCAAAAATACTAATTCATAGGCGGAGAAACTGAAACGCTGAACAGTGAGTCCAACAGCTAACAAGCGGTGGAGCGAGTTTACAAACTAAGACATCCAAGCCCAGTGTCTGTCTTTAGCACTGAGCTTTACGCTCTTCTAAGGGGGTACAGTATGTACAAAGTCAGACAGTATACGTAGTTTGGGAAGTAGAAACTGGGCAGTACTTATCTGCTTAAATTTTGTCAGTAAAATGATGATGATGATGACAATAATGATGATGATGGAGGAGGAGGAGGAGGAGGACGAGGAGGAGGAAAAGAAGGAAGAAGAAGAGGAGGAGGAGGAATATGTGCTGGCCCCAAAACCCATATTTGGGGGCTGTTAGAGTGCACTGGGACTTGGAGGACCTGAGCCACTGCTCGTGCTGAAACAAGGAGGGCACGTGTCACCGGCTAAGCACCTGATCAGGAGGTTCCATATTTTCAGAGGTGACTGAGGCAAAGCCGCTGGCATCCTGCTGGAAACCGGGTGACCTTGACTGCCCCTCCCCTCGCCCTCAAGCTTTTCCCAGAAACAGGGCCCATGACTTTCTGTTGCCTAATCAGTCATCCTTGACCAGAGGACATGGTCTTGCAAACACCTGAACCCAAGACACCTGGGGCAGATCAGCAGGGTGACTCACTGTCCCTTCAGGGTCTGCTATGCACCATTAAAAACCCTCCTACTCTTTCTCTTGCTGCTGCAGTCTACGGGGACTCAGCCCGTCTGGTTGCAGTGTCCCGCCTGGAATAGAAGCCCTTAATTTGATCTTTCTGGCTCCCAGTCCTTTCTTAGCCACCTCGGCTTACCTAACAGGGACCAGTTTCCAACCTGGGCTGCTGAGGTCCGGCAGTGGTTGCTGATTTAAAGCTGAATTAAACGGATTTATGAACTTGAAATTTTAGAGTTATTCTCAAGAATATTAATACTTGGCTTGTGACTTGAGAGAGTTTTAGGATAATTGTTCTTTTGTCTAAATCTGACCTTAGAGGCCAAAACTTGAAATTTCAATCCAAAAATTCTGATTTATTTTTTGACTGCTTCACCTACATTTTTATAATTAACATTATTTTGAATATATTTTTAACATACAAAAGAAATGGTGTTACACCCTGAAGAATTTTTAGAAACCCAATATCCTCTTCTTTAAATGCTGTTATGAAAACACAATAAGGTACATGAAGAAGGTTCATTGTTAGTTTAAAGAAATCCATTAATTTACATTGTATTCGTGTACTTTTGAAAGATAATGGTGCACTGGCCAGGAATGCTTTATGAATACAAAACCCCCCAAAACAACAGTAAAAACCAATTAAAAATAAAAAAAGGTTTCTCCACAGCATGTCACTTCTTCAAAAAGAAGGCATCAGGAATCCCAAAACCAAAATCAACTTTCTCTCTAAACTCTAAATGACTTTTACTTGAACAGATAAGCAAGCCTCTTCATATTCTGCTTTTGGAACTAGGTTATATAGAAACAAAATTTATTATGAAATTGTTTTAATTTTCTAAATAGAACATAATGGATAATTTATCTGAATCATTTTTCTTGCTCGAGTAAGTGTAGCCAATAATTCCTGATGAATCCTGATTATTTTGATTGGTATGTTTCTAGTATATTGAAATAAATGTAAGGTCATGTCCATTAGTCAGTAAGAGATTAGATATCTTTTAATTCCAAATTCTGAGGGAAAAAAAGCGGTTTAAATTTTTTTAAAGTTTTTATTTATTTATTTTTAGAGAAAGGGAGGAACAAAGAGGGACAGACGTGTCAAGGTGCAGTTACCTCTCATGTGGCCCCCACTGGAGACCTGGTCCAAAACCCAGGCATGTGCCCTGACTGGGGATAGCAACGGCGACCCTTTGGTTTGCAGGCCAGTCCTCAGTCCACTGAACCACGGGGCGGAACAGTTTAAATTTTGAGGCATGATTACCCATAGTTGGGCCCAATAAATATTTTTAGATGAATGAATGACTGAATGAGGGAGTGATCGAATGGATCTAAAATGCAAACTATTTCAAATACTTGTTTCTGTATGTAATCTTCTTTTCAGGTATAAATTTCATTTCCTTAATTTTGTTGGTGATTGATAATAGAATGAGGATTTTTCCAAATTTTATCTTTTTTTTCACATTTTGAATATTTTATTATTTATGCTGTTACAGTTGTCCCAATTTTTCCCTCTTGCCCCCAACCTACGCCCCCACTCCCGCAGTCAATCCCCACACCATTGTCCATGCCCATGGGCCATGTATATAAGATCTTTGTCCAGTCCTGTCACCTTCTTTCAACCAGTCCCCACCTCCTACCTCCCCTCTCCCCGCTTACAGTTTTCAGTGTGTTCCATTTTTCTGTGCCCCTGATTCTATTTTGCTGGTTAGTTTATTTCATGGTTCATTAGATTCCACTTAGAAAGGAGATCATATGGTATATATGGTATTTGTCTTTCATTGACTGGTATATTTCACTTAGCATAATATTTTGCGGGTCTGTGCATGACGTGACAAAAGAATTCCTTCTTTTCTTCTGCTGTGTAGCATTTTGTTATTTAAATGCGCCATTGCTTTTTTAGCCATTCATCTACTGAGTTTTATCTCTTAAATCAATATGGACTAGAAATGATTCAGACATCTGATTTTTCATGGTACTCCCAAAAAACATTTGGACCCCGGGACCGGTTAGATTGCCAAGAACACTATTTCATGGTGTGCCTACAGCTGGGTCAAGGGCAGGGGAGGTGATGAGAAGTCACAGAGAACTCAATCCCTAGAAACAGCCACTGCGGGTGTTTCAGGTGAATCTCCTTCAAGAGGATGGAAGCACTTTACGTGGTCTCGAATGCTTCCATTGTTATTCATATGCTTCCCTGATTCATTTTTAATACCAGGGCCTAGTGTTTATAGAGTGATAATTATCCTGTAAAAGTTATGAATATTTATGGCCTTTCTGACCCTTATTTGGTTCATTGTATATAGTGATTAGAATATTATATGCCCTTTCTTAAGCAAATTGGATGAAAAAAAAGTGCTTTTCACCCTCAGGCTTCAAGGTGAAACCATTTGTTTTGGTTTGCCAGTGCTGCCGTATCAAAGTAATGCAAAGTGGGTGGCTTATCATTAATTTATTGTTTCACAGTTTTGGAGGCTTGAAGCCCAAGAGCAACGTGTCAGCAGGGTTGGTTCCTCCTTAGCGCTGCGATGGAGTGTCTGTTGATGCCTCTCACCTAGATTCCGGTGGATTGCTGGCCATCTTTGGCATTCCTTTGTGTTGCAGAAGCATCGCCTTGATGCCTGCCTTCATTTTCCCATGGTGCTCAGTGTGTGTGTGTGTGTGTGTGTGTGTCCAAATGTTGCCATTTTGTGAGGACAGTAGTCATATTGGATTAGAGCTCACCCTAATGACCTTATTTTAACTTGATGACTTCTGTAAAGATTCTGTCTCCAAATAGCTCACATCATAGGGTACTAGAAGTTTAGGCTTCAACCTATCTTTCTTAGGAAGACACAGTTCAACCCATTATACCTTTAAAAGGGAAATGTCTCAGGATTTTACAGAAAAAAACTGTGTCCTCTATATGCCAAGCACTTATCTGTCCCCTTATTTAGTTTTTTGACAGCCTAGTTAGGTAGGTGCCATTTCCATTTCAAAAAATGAGGAATGTGGCATTTAGAGGGATTACATAATTAGGGCAAGCATATCCATGAGTGAGCAGTGGGGCCAAAATTCAAATGCGCACCAAAAGTTTATGTGTTTTCACTCTACCCTGCTTTTACAGAATGTACCACGTTGGCAGGACTTTTCATGTAATTATTTACTATTATTATCTCCAGTGCCTAAAATAGTGCTTGGCATAGAATATACACACAGATGTTTGCTAAAATAAGTAAGTGAGACGAAGCTAACTGACTTGTTTGCGTGTGGTTTTCCTCATTGTGAGATGAAAGGAAAGTGTGTGCTCTTATACTTGGATATTAATGGAAACCTGTCTAGTGTTTGGCCTTCGCACAAATGAAAAATGTCATCTTGTACCATCATCAGTCACTTTGAAATACGGAGGACAGCTTTTATTTGAAACAGGAATCTCAGTTACTAGTTTCTATCAGCGAGGGTGCATACCATGTACTATATTTTAGAGTACACACACACACAAACACACACACGCACACACAAACCAACAGTTGTGGTAAGAATATAGCCCTCACCAGATTATGTGGTTCCCACATGGCACAGAAATGTAGCCAGAAAAAGCATGGCTTCAGTGGTTAGGCTATTTCAGGAATCTTGTACACCATCTGCAGGAATAGTATCAGTAAGTGGAGAACCAACCTTAAGTGTATGGTCTTGATTTTAGATGAAATAATTTTTCTGTCGAACTGGAAAAAAATGCAGAAGAACTTCAGGTTCACTTTGAGTATGATAGGACTTGCTTGAATGAGAAAGGAATGCAACAATTTTCTAATGTGAGCTCCATTTTAATAATAATTTATTAATCATATTGAACAACCCAACTCAATACCTGGTAGAGAAATTTGAAGTGCTGTTGATCCAAAGGTTATGCACATGCCTGGAGAAATGCTTCCTAGCAGTGCCAGTGACGTTGAGCATGCCTGAATGCGTGAGTGCGAGAGTAACTTCTCTTGGTAATCACAGGATGTATTGTGTAGGATGCCACTTTCGCGCCCATAGTTTATCAGATTCAGTTATTTGAGCGACTTCCCAGTTGAAGCCCACGTTTAAGAAAATAGTAATACCTTCAGCATGGACTGCTTTGCAGTTTACATATCACCGTCTCGACCTTGTCTGATGTTCGCAGTTGACAGTTCACTGTCTGAGTGAAGCGGCCAAGTATTACTCTATGGTACTCAAGAATCAAAGGACGCTAAGAGGATTTATTTGATTAAGCATGATTAAGCGTGTGCTTAACCAACAAGTGTCAGAAACAGGACCTGAACCTCTCTTAATTTGGTTGGGGATTATTTTATTAGCTGTTGTTGGACCATTGAACAAAGGGTGATAAAAAAAATCTATGCCCTGTGATGGAGGGTTAGGGTTACTACAGTTCACTAGCTCTTCAACCAAGCAGCCTCCCCACCCACCAGTTTTACAGCAGAACCTGATTTTATAAGGGAATTATGTTCAAGGCTGCTATTTAAATGAAAATCAATGTAGTTAGTGCATTAGTTTGCTAGGGTTGACATAACAAAATATCGCAGTCCGGATGGCTAAAACAATTTATTTTATTACAGTCAGGGAGGTTAGATGGTCAAGATCAAGGTGTCGGCTGGTTGGGTTTCTCCCGAGGCCTCTCTCTAAGGATTGCAGACGATCACCTTCTGGATGTGTCATCACATGGCTTTTACTCTGTGAATGCAATCGCCCTAATTTCCTCTTCTTATAAGTGTGTCAGTTGTACTGGATTTGAGCCCACTCATGTAACTTCCTTTAATAAAGGAAAAATCACCACTTTCAAGGTCCTATATCCAAAGAGTCACATTCTGAGGTACTAAGTGCCAGAACTCCATCATATGAATTTGAGGGGAGACAAATTTCAGCCCATAGCAGTTAGGACGACACTGCATTTTGATTTGCCAGGACAGTCTCCATTTACACCTGTTGTCTCAGTGTAATTATCATTAATTTTCATTAATTTCCTGTCTCACTCAAAAGCATTCTAATTTGTATGATAAATTATATGGTGACTTCACCTATAGTCAAACTAACCTTTAAAAATTCTTTAAAATCACCCATAAACATAGTATAGATGAACTGCTTTGTAGTGACGCCCTCAGCCAGATTTTCTTCCATTCTCAGATACCACTGTTTCTTCACTGGGACCATCTTGTATGAAATGCATAGTATTAGGCATTAGACATACACATGATATACAGGAGATATACTGTCACTCTTAAAGGGCGTGGAAAATGAGACTGATGGAGAAGGGGCAAATTCATTTCCCCCCATTACATGAATTAAAGGATGAGCAGGGAGCAGCATTAACTCAAGGTGATGGTGGGCGATTGTACCAGAGCAGGATGTCAATCAGGACTTTAGTCCCTTCGTCCAGGGAAGGGAACTGACCATGCGTGTCCTGCAGGCTGCAGGGGATGCCCCCACTCCACCAGTGGATTGGAGCTTTCTTGCCTAGGCTGGTTTTAATAATCAGTTCTACAGCTCTGAATTTCCCTGGCACATTAAATTACATTTACCACTTATATTTGTAGCGTTCAAGAAAGGCAGAGTTTAAAAGTCAGGTCCATTCCTCCCACTTTTACCAGATAAACAACTGGCTGGGAGCCTGGGGCAAGTCTGGAGGGAATGAAGTACAGGTCAGTGAGGAGAGATGGGAGAGGGTGACTCAAGGAGTCTGGACTTACAGGGTTTTTTTTTTTTTAATATATATTTTATTGGGGTTTATTACAATGGTCCCAATTTTTCCCCCTTTGCTCTCCTCACCCAGCTCGTCCACCACTACCACAGACAATCCCCACCCCATTGCCCATGTCCATGGGTCATTAATACTCCTTCCTTGACTAGACCCTTCCCCCTCTTTCCACCCTTACCCCCCTCTCTGGTCACTGTCGGTCTGTTCCTTGCTTCCATGCCGCTGGTTCTATTTTGCTCATTTGTTTGATTTGTTCATTAGGTTCCTCTTATAGGTGAAATGATATGCTATATGTCTTTTGCCACCTGGTTTATTTCACTTAGCATAATACTCTCTAGTTCCATCCATGCCATAGTAAAAGGTAGGATTACAGTTCTTAGTTAAAATGTTTGTGATAGCTGGGTGCCTGCATATGAGTTTCCCAAATAATTCTTTACTCATAATAAAGTACCAACATTGATGAATAATTTACCCTATTAAATAAATTAGAGTAGTCATTCCTCTAATTACAGCACACTTTCATTTTGATAAATGTTACTGCGAGAGAGAGAAGGAGGTGGAGTTCCAAGCAGCTGGCTGAGGGTTGTGTATAACCTTGGTGCACCCATGGGAGTGTTTCCTGTTCCAGAAACTCTTTTATTATGTAAATTAACACAGAAACATAAGGTTGAGAACTACTATTCCAGATCTTTAGATCAAAGTTAATATCTCCCCAAATTCTCTCTGTTTGCTTTCTTCATATTTTATTACCCTGGAGGGCTGATAGAAACATTTCCTGTGATATCCACTATTTGTCATTGCAATTTGTTGCCACCCCCCATTTTGAGTCAGGGGAGAGCACTGTTGGTAACCTGCCCCTGCATTCCTAAGGCCCCAGAAGTCCCCAGTGCCCTGGTGGCTGGCCACGGTAGCAGTCTATCCAGCCCAAGGGGAGCCCTCAGTCACTAGTGAGAGTCACAGCTACTTGTAAGGGCCGCAAGATTTATTGCTGGGTAATTAGATATATTTCCTGGTGCCAAGGGATTATCATCTCAATTTTCTCTACTGCCTCATTAAAGCTTTATAAGAGAAGTTGCTGAATGATAGATTGGATGTACTACCCTGTGCTCTATTAATCCGTAAAACCATCCCTTATCGTGACCCCACCCAGCCCCAGTGTCTCCAACAACTCCCCTGTTTCGGCTGGGGAACGTCTAGACCTTGGCCTGCAATCAAAGCATTTAATATTCTGACTCCATTTATTCTACTGCCTTCCATATAGCAGGAAGTCAATAAATGTACTGGAGGAATAAATGCACTTTGTCTTTTAGTAATAAAATAATAGTAGCTAAGTACTGACTGAGTGTGTATTTATAATATGTTAGGCTGTTTCTCTGTTTCTTTGATACTTGCAATAAGCCCATAAGTCCAGCGCAAGTATTATTTCTGTTTTGCACTTTAGGAAGCAGTTTAAGTGACTTGACCAATGTTATTCATAAGTTATGGGGTGTCAGAGCCAAGGGTTAACTTGGTCAGAGGAGTTGTGGAGTCAGGCTCTCGAACACTGTTGTGTACTTACTCTCCTCGTGCTCTACCACCTCCTCCAACCCTCCGCGAAGCCTTCGTCGAAGTCGTTCCGTTGCAGCAACCCCCCTTCCCATTCATTCCTTCTGGCCAGCTCCGGCCAGCCTGGTAAAAGTCAGCTTTGTCTCCACGCTTCCTCAGAGACGTCTCCAGTTCTCCCGCCCACAGCTGACTGACTCCAGAACTCACAACACTTGTCTGCACCAATTATTTTGGCCCCCAGCATGTGCCGACGGTAAAGTCCTCAAGACTGTTGAGTTATATTATTTTTAACTTAATAAGTGGGTAATGAATAAATAAAATAACTGCAATGTAGTCCTGAACTATCCCAGAACTATATGTTTTAGTTTTTCATTTCCATACACCTTAATGTTCTTCTAGTTCAAGCAGATCTATATTCAGATGGTCGGGTTTGAGGCTGGAATGAGTTAGCTAAGTCATTTGCAGGGAGAGGCTGCTATGTTCACTAGGGGCTTTGCTTGCTGACTCCCGAACGAGATGAACCAGGATGGAACCAGAGACAGAGTGCCATGTTGCCTATGTTGTAAGAACACACGCCAGAATATAAATGGGCTTGGTTATGTTTTCTTCCACAGAGGAGCTACATGCTAGCATTCTGAGTTCTAAGCAGTATAGCCTAGCAGAGACATCTGTGTGTCTGTGTTGTGTTTGATAAGTTCACTTGGGGAACAAACCTACTGTGGAAAACTGTCCTTTCATCGAGAGCTGTCAGTGCCTTAATGAGAACATAGTTTCTCAGTTATGGCCACACCATCTGCAAAGGCAGGCAGATCGTTCTGGTCAAGGCAGATAATAATCACATTACCAGTCAATATCCACACTACTGAAATCCAGACAAGGACAACATTCATAGCTGCACATTCCACGGGCCACCCCTCAGTTACGCACCGTTTACCTTTTTGGGTAGATGAGAACACCTTTCCTCTTTTGTTTCCCTCTCTCTCTCTCTCTCTCTCTCTTTTTTTTTTTTTCCAAACTCGTGCTCTATGTCTTGAGCACAATCCAAAGTATGGTCCTCAAAAGGCCACCAGGTTCTAGGGTCACACTTGAATCCACCTCATTGAGAAGTTGTGGGTTCTTTTTCTATAATACATCATCTGTTTTATTGTATGGTGTGTTCATGACACCCATTTAAGTCTCCCTTTGCCACAGCTGTGGGTTCTTACAATGTGCCTAGTTTAAGCCTCTCTGAGTCTGTTATGTGGTCGAAACAAACAGATATTTTCCCACTTAGATAATTTCTCACAACATAAGTATGGCCTATTATTATGTTAATATTCTGTTTCTAATCTTGCTAAGGCTCCATATACCAGCAGACAAGTGGGTGAAAGGAGGGAGGGAAGGGGGTGAAGAGAGAATTTGTTGCCATACCACAAAGAGATGATGAAGATGGTGATGACGAAGATAAAAATCATGTACCGAGTTCCTGTTCGGGCCTTCATATGGAGCACTTCTCCTTTCATTAACACCACACCCAGTTTACAGGAGCATGTTTGAGCCCTGGATGGCGTAGCGAGTGGCTGTGCTGGTCCTTTGCCTGTGTGCTCTCAGATCCATTTTCTTTTCTTCTCTTGCTCTGAGCTGTATCACAAGGACCTACATTTAGGGTCCGTTCGCTGACAGCCTCATGGCTGAGTTCATCCCGTGCTGTGGAATGTACTGGAGTAGGGTAGAAGGTGGGAGGGAGTAACCGGGGTATCTCCCCCTCCTCCCTCAACAGTGTGTCTGGCATCTTCTCTGTGGCTTCAGCTCCCCGCGGATAGGCCTGTCCCCTGCAGGGCCACCTGCCAACAGCCTCCTATGACACTGCCTCCTTCTTCTGTCCCTCTAGCCACAGGAGAGATCCAGGCCTCCTCCGTCTAGCCGTTCTGTGCTCCCGGTAACCCGGTCATCCACTCCTTGACTTCTAAACGTTACTATTACCTGGGTAACTGATCCCCTATATTAAACCTCTTTGGTTTAAAATACCTAAAAAATACCTAAAGTGTTTTTGTTTTTTTTTTTCCCTGAGCTTGCCTTATTCACATGCCCCAGGTGACTCAGTTAGAATATTGCAAAACTGGAATTCTAATCCATCTGCTCCAAGGGTCAAACCTATGTTCTTAATCACTATACTTATCTCCTGGAACTCAAATTTTAAAAAATAATTAAAATAATATTTAGCTTTATGACTAGATTATGAATTTTACTAGTAAATATTATTACTTTGATTTCATGGAATTTGCTTTTAGCTAAAACCTGAAGCTACAATGTACAATGTTGAGTCATCTTCTGCATCAAGGAAAAGTGATAGTCATGTAAATTGTACCGATTAAAACTTTGTTATTTGGAGTGCTGGGTCCCAACAGAATTAATGTCACCTGAGAGCTTTTTGGAAATGCAGAAACCCAGGTCTCATGACAGTCTCTGTTTTAACAAGCTCCCCCGGGTGATTTGTGTACACAGAAACGTTTGACAAACACTGTGCTAAAAGATTATGATTTGAGTAAAGAATAAAGTAAAAACATCCTGAAGATATAAAGGATAACACCATTATAACTTTTTATAACACCAAAACAGCTTTTTAAGTCGACATGTTCCAAATTTAACAGCCACTGTATTTCAGACTTTACCACAGCTTATAAATTAGTTATGTTCCAAATTCTATTTGTTAGTATAATTTTGAAACTCTTTTCTAAATAAAAAATATGTTACAGATCTTGATAATGTTTACAGACTAGCCCATCAGAACTCAAATTAAATCATGATATCATGAGCACCAGGTTAATTTCAAAGTAGAAGAAAAGTCTCTTTTCTTAGATATAAGCATGTTCTAAGCACTTACTATTATTTACATACCCAGAGTTAGGCTGGCATCACGCTACCCACCCAGGGAGTCTCCCTGCCACTTCATCATTCCCAGGCATCAGCTCTTGTGAACCCCTGCCCAGACCCACTCTGTCCCCAAAGTGCTCTAAGATGAACCAACACCATACTGCTTTCATCAAATTCTGCATTTCTCAGCATCCATCATTTTAGCAAGACTTATTATGAAAGGAATGAACTTTATTTTATTTTTTTATTTTTATTTTTTCATCCTTACCCAAGGACATTTTTTCATTGCTTTTGGGGAGAGGGAGAGAGAGAGAGAGAGAGAGAGAGAGAGAGAGAGAGAGACATCAATGTGAGAAACATTGATTGGTTGCCTCCCAGTTGCACCCTGACTGTGAATTGAACCTGCAGTCTAGGTATATGCCCTGGCTGGGAATTGAACCCACAACCTTTTGGTGTATGGGAGGATGCTCCAACCAACTTAGCCACACTGACCAGGGTGAAAGGAATATGCTTTAATTCAAACTAATGAGTAGATAACCAGTTGTTTGAACACTCTCAGAGGAATTTTCATATTTATAATGGGATAGTTGTTAGTTCAACTAAATCCCTAATTGGTGGAACTTCACCTAGTGTAACAAATGGAATGGAGACAACAATGCAGAGGACAGGTGACTTGGTGTGGGGTCCAGCTTTCCTCAGGAATATACCTCCAAACGCACCACCATTCACTTTCCTTGCTCATAACAGCTGCTTTTTGCCAATAGCTCTAACTTGGTTGTTGTTATTCTTTTTTCATTTTACATTGGCTCTATTAGCATAGGGTAAAGATTTTCTGTTTCACTATGTGGATTGCTTATCATCAGGATTACCTGTAATGTAAAAACCTGATTGGTTCCCTACTATATTAGTTATTCATTACTACATAACAAATTACCCCCAAAATTAGTGGCTAAAAAATATATTATTTCACAGATTTTGAGAATTAGGTAGGTGGTTCTGACTCAGGGTCTCTCATGAAGTTCAGTCAGGCTGTTGGCTGAGTCAGCAGTCAGTTCAGTACCTCCCTGAGTGAGGAACCACTTTGAAGTTCACTAACTGGCTTGCAGGCTGAGTTCTTCACCATGTGGACCTCTCTAGAGGCTGCCTGAATTTCCCCACACATGGCTTCTGGCTTCCATCTCCCCAGGGCTGCTGCAAGACATAGTAGCCAGCTTTCTTCAGAGGACAAAGCCAAAGGAAGAGAGCATGAGAGAGTGTACCCAAGATGGAAGCCACAGTCTTTTTATAACGTGACATCAGAAATGGCATCTTATCACTTCTGCAATATTCTGCTGTCTAGAGGCAGGTCACTAAGTCCAGCCTACACTCAAGGGGAGGAAAATTAGGCTCCACCTCTTGAGGAGAAGAACATTAAAAAATGTGTGGACATCTACATAATAAGTGGATGTAGTGACACCAGAACTTTCTATCAGAAGTGAATTCTTTTGCATGTGTGCCCCTGTGTGTCAGGATTTGGAAAGAACACTGACCTTCTGTAAGAATCAGGAGACCTGTTGTTACTCCTAGATCTTACATTTACTAGCAATGTGACCTTTAAAGTTACATAAACTTTTCTATTTGGGGGAGATGTTTTTAATTTTCTTTTCTAGAAATGGGAAATATCAATGCCTACTTTGCCTATATATCAAAAACTTTGTGATGCTCTGATGAGGCAGTGGATATGAAAATACTTTGGAATCTGCCAGGCCAGCATCACTGCAGGGTTAGTTTACTCTGTCTACTCTACCTCTGACATCATAGCTACCTACGTCAGGATTAGAAGGACTTTGTAAATTCACTGTTTCCTCCTCTGGATTAGTGGCCGCTTCCTTTAGGTTTAACAAATAAAGCTTTTCTGACCCACAACTGTTTCCTTTTTTTTTTCAAAACCTTTACTCTTTTAGGACAGTTCACAACAAAATTAGGAAGAAGTTGCAGAGAATTCCCATTGGTCGCCTACCCCAACATATGCGTAACATTACTCACCAGACTGGTACATTTCTTACCAAGAATGAACCTACACTGACACATCACAATCACCCAGAGTCCATGGTTACCTTAGGATTCACTCCTGGCGCTGTGCATTCTATGGATTTGGATAAATGTTTAATGACATATATGCATGATTATAATGTTATACAGAAAATTGTCCCTGCCATAACTATCCTCTGTGCTGTGCCTATCATTGCCCACCCTCCACCCCTGGCAACCACTGATGTGTGTATATTGTCTCCATAGTTTTGCTATCTCATGGTTCCAAAAGAAAATGAAATGAAAACCTTCTCCTAATCTCCAGAATTTGGACTCTAAGACCTTTGGATCATGAAAATCCTACTGAATGTGTCTATGAGTCTTATACCTCATCCACAGATGGCCCCAAGGCTTATTTGTTCTTTATCCTCTGACACAGTTCCCTTGACCTCTCATTTCGATAGTGAAAAAGCCACCAGACCTTTATCTCTTTGGCAACTTAATGTCCCTTTCATAGTGCACCTTAGATGGATTCTAATAAGTAGAGCCCTCATGCAACACCCAACTTGCCTTTGTAGGTTGGCCTGCAGACTTCCAGGCTCTGTGATTACAGGAAAGTTTTCTCCTTATTCTTATTGACTGAACATTTGATCTGTTGTCAGTACATGCCTTCTCAAATATCTGCATGTCTCCTAAGTTCCTTGCCTCTTCTGCTAACCTCTCTCCCTGGGCAACTGTATTTTCTTGCGAGACGGTGGAAAGGGCAGGGCAATGGGATACATAAACCAAATACCTGAATCCTGATCATTTACCAGCTGTGACCTTTACCAGGATTCCTGTTGGTAAAATGGAGTTCAAACCTCTTCTTCAGAGTGGTGTTCTGAAAATTTGAGTTAAAAACAACAGTTATTTCCTCCCTATAAGATTTAGGTATGGCATGGAGGACTGACTTGAATCAGGATTAGCGGAGGGGTGGGGCATTCAAATGGAGCCTGTGTGAAGCTTCTCACACAAAAATCTCTAGGGGTAGAGTTAGAGAAGGTGTAGTCAGTGCTTCCTGGGTGATTTGCATGGACCATAAAGTTTAAGAACTATTCCTTCTAGGGAAATGCCCTGGGCTCATGGGTCCTGGCAGAGATTCGCATAGACAAATAGCCTTTTCAATTTGTGGGTTGAATTGTTCTTGGGACTATAAAGAATAGGCTCATCATGACACAAGCCATTTTCCTGACCGAAGGGAGATGATACACTTGGAAGAAGGCATGTATAACTCCCTAAACAACTGTCTTTCCTGTCCAAAGTCGAGGTTTACAAATGTGCAGATTTCTTTCTTTCTGCATTTCCTCTGTGCTCTCTTCACACAACTTTTTTTAAGGAATATCTTCCTAAATATACCCTTGGCTTTTCAATAGTTCTGCTTTCACTGCATTTGTGACCTCATTTACTAACTTAGCTCCAAACACATTACATTTTTATTGACTTTGGCCCTGCAGAACTATTTCTTTTAAGTCTATTTATCATGGACTTAAAAGCAGCTTCTCAACTTCCTTGCTGTCACCAGTGCTATAAGAAAATTCAGACCGCTATAATTGGGTCCATTTTTCACAAACCCTTTTCTTCTTCTCTGTTCACCTATTGCTGATTCCAAGCAGGCTAAGCTATCACCTTAAGGAGGTGAGTGCCAGGAAGTAGACCTGAAGAGGAAAATTCAAGGCTTAGAAAAGATGAACATTTTTTTTTTTAACTTAGAACTTATGATGCTACTTATCACTTCTTGGCTCTAGGCTTAAAGCACAACATCCCCTAGACTTACTTTCCCTCTGTCCAGGTGAACAGAGGATAATATGTTTGAACCTTGACATTAAGGAGAATTTAGATCATAAAAGGAATATTCCAGAGGAAGAAACAAAAGTATTCATGCATTATTTAGCAGATTTTATTTTATTCTGCATGGGACATAGCAAACTGTGAGTGTAGCAACAAATTAGATGTTTCACACTTGAAATTAATAGAGAATAAGGGAGAACAGAATTGTTAGATCATATTATAAAGATCCTTGAAAGGTTAGGTATGGCATTTGTAATTTTACTCTTCAAGTGCTCTGAGGGTATAAAAACAAATAAATCAAGGATCACATACAAGAGTAAATTGGAAAGAGAATAATGGATTTATACTCAGAGGAAGTTTGTTTTAGTTCTAACACTAGTGGTTAGTCAGTGTGTGTGTCCTTGGTCATGTGATTTAAGCTTTCTATTACCTCAAGTGAGGAATAATGGCAATTCTTTATTCATGAATTGTTTTTTCCCTTAAATTTATTGGGGTGACATTGGTTAATAAAATTATATAGGTTTCAAGTGAACAGTCCTATTGTATAATACATCATCTGTATATTCCTTTGTGTGCCCACCACCCAAAGTCAAATTTCCTTCCATCGCCATATATTTGACCCCCTTTACTGCCCCCTAACCCCTTCCTTCTGGTAACCACCATACTGTTATCTGTGCCTATGAGTTTTTGTTTCCATTTCTTTTTTGATCATTTGTTGCATTCAGTTTTATATTCCACATGTGAATGAAATCATATGGTTCTTGACTTTTTTCATCTGACTTATTTCTCTTGGCATGATATTCTCAAGATCTACCCATGTTGTCACAAACGGCAGTATTTCATCTTTTCTTACAGCTGAGTAGTATTCTATTGTGTATGTGTTCCACGTCTTCTTTAGGCAATCACTTGTTGAAGGACACTCCTGTTGTCTCCATGTCTTCGCCACCATGGGTAATGCTGCAAGGAACTTAGGGATGTGCATATCTTCGCAAATAAAAGTTTTTGAGTTTTCCAGGCACATATCCAGAAAAGGGGTTGCTGGGTCATATGGTTACTCTATTCTTAATTTTTTGAGGATCCTCCATACTGTTTTCCACAGTAGCTGTACCAATTTACGTTCCTACTAGCATTGAATGAGGGTCCCTTTTTCTTCACAACCTCTCCAACACCTGTTATCGCTTGTCTTGTTGAGTTAAGGATTAAATTAAGTGATGTGAAGACAGCTTTTACTCTAAAATAATAGTTTCCCCTGTATATAAAAAATGCAATGTGTTCAATTTATTTATCCCCCAGTGATGAGTCAATTCCATGACCCTCTCCCACCCTACCTCCTCACCCTTGAGATAGAACACCTTGTCCTAACTTCCTTGGGACCCCACCTTCCTATGTCTGTCCCTCTGGTTGGTCCTTCCTTTACCCTTTGAAGCCAACATTCTTGCCTCCTCCCTGCCCCCTCCCAGGTAATCTTAGCTAGTTTTTGTAAGGAAAACATTCACTTTGCAACCATGCTTCTAAGACCCCACTAAGGTCAATGGCTTTTTTATGAACCTTGTTTCTAATTGGTATGGGGTAGGAAAGGAAAACAGCTCCTCAGATATCAGTGAGAGAGGAAAAAAGTACAATGAAAACTATGTGATTAATACAACCAAATGGCACCTTGTTGAGGGCATCTGTTGCATCCTCCACAGTGTTAAGTTCGAAGTGACAAATCACTCAACTACTGAAAGCAGGTAAAGCTATCAGGCTACATATCAGGTCATTGATCAAAGAAAACTGTGGCTTTCATGCCATCAGAACTGTAGTGACAGGTGAAACCACGTGAGAGGAGAAGTCCTTCATGGGAGGCCCAAGGAGCTGAAGGCCAAGAACAGAATCAAAGATGTGTTTTATATTCCAGAGATGCTAGGAACTAGAAGCACTGAGAAAGAGCAGTGGTCAGAAACAATCAGAAAATTATGGTTCTTATAACTAAATTAAGTGTTTCCAAAAAGGAATATTGTCACCACGGCTTTTTCATCTTACTGGTCCCCTGGGTGCAAATACATTGCACATCTGGCAAGAGGGGGTAATAAGAATCATTAATTAAAAGAAACTATTAAAAATTGGGCTTTAAACTTGATTAACATTTTCCTTAAGTTATTTTTAATGTGAAAGCACTTTTGTCTAAAAATATCAAAATGCGTGTGTTTGCACAAGTACTCTTCACGTCTGTGAGAAGAGGGCCCATCTGGAGGAGACGTTAGCCTACGGGAGTCTCTGCTCGTCTAAGGGAAACAAATGAAGTGAGAGTTAGAAATGCATCACTAGGAGCCTGCACTGGGTTTCCCAGGTTGCCCTAACAAATTGGTTGGCTTAAAACAATAGAAATTTCTCTCTCATAACTCTGAAGGCTAGAAGCCTGAAGTTAAGTTGTCTGTAGCATCGTGTTCTCTCCAACGGCTCTACGGAAGGATCCTTCCTTGCTTCTTCCTGGTTTCTAGCTGCTGCCAGTAATCCTTGGCATTCCTTGTCTTGTAGCTGCATTGTTCCAAACTCTGCCTCTGTTGTCACATGACCAGCTTTCCCCTGCGTGTCTTCATATGATCTTCTCCATTGGGTGCCCACTCTAATCCAGGATGACTTCATCTTATCTCAACTAATGCTTTGTGCAAACACGCTATTTTCAAATAAGGCCATAATTTTAGTTTCCTGGTAGACCAGAATTTTAGGGGATACTACTCAATATAGTACATAGCCTTTAATGTGACTATGTGCATGTACTGTAGACAATGTGCTATATGGAGCTGGCCACGTTGAGGCAAATCTGATGAATATGCTTAACGCTTCTTTCTACTGAAACTTCAGTGCTCTCAAACTTGGTTATTGCATCTCAGGGTGAACTTGGCCCTCCTCTGTGTACTTGAGTCATCACACAAAAAGCAGAGATGCATATTTTTTTGGAGTGGAACATTTTCCTGGTTGCATATCTGCAGAGTATGCCGATTATATACAGAATTCTGAAATGTTGGTGCCCTTAGATGCCCTTAGTAAACATGCATGATTGTGAATCTTAGTGGTAGTTATCGTGTAGACTTGCACCATCCAATGGCTGCTGCTTATGAGAGCCTGCGAAGTTATTCTATACATTCTAGAACTAACCAGGGATAACATAAGTCAATTTCTGCTCTTTCACATGCAACAAATTTGAATTTAAATAACAGCTGGCTTCACATAGCTTTCTGAGATCAGACCTACAAGAATCATTAGAAGGAAGAATATGGTTAATAATGATATGCTTCTTAAAATGTAAATGGACTGTTTTTAAATGAGAAGGAATTTATTTTTTTTAATCTACCAACAGGTGAGATAACAGACCTTGGAAAGGTTTAGCACAACATAAATCTGTAAAGGAAAATTATACTTAAAATATTTTGATGATTTTGCATAGGCCCAAAATATTATCCATATCTCACTAAATAGAAAGAAAAAATGGGTGGTTAGCACTTACTTTTGAATCATCAGTAAAGAAAAAACAGGGAAGAATGTAGGCTTTCCCAGAAACCAAGTTTTCTTTTTAAAATGGGAAAAATGCTGCCTGTACCATGCAGGGATTACTGGTTGGAGGGAATCATGTGAGAGACCATTGTACAGAAGGACATTGCAACTTCACAGAATTAGACATATACACAGTAATTGAATAGTTGATGGAGATGAGAATATAGAAGTAATAGAAGAAAATATAAAACATTTTGAAAAATGTAAAGGATTTTCTATGCAATTAATTCTGTTCTCTCATAAGCACCCATAATCAATTCCAAATTCTGCATATATTCTAAGGAATATTCTATTGACATATCCACCTCAACCTATATAAAATACATTATCTCCTGTTTCTTACTGTGGCTGTTTTGCATTATCTGATGTCATCACTTTTCATGGCAGCAACAATGTAGCCAATGTTGAAGTCCCAGGGGTTTTGAATGCTTCCATCCTCCCTCCCTAAAAATAACCTTCAGTTGACATTCCCTCTCTACTCTGCCTCTCAGATTCTCTCACCTACTTCTGTACTTTCCATCTGCTCTTCAGATGCCATATGTAAACCTATTATGCATGTTCAGGAAATGATTGTTTCCACTTTCCCATTCATTCAGTGGGCCAGATGAAGCCTCCAAAAGCATGGGTCTGACTTTGTTGTGCTATTACTTAAATATATTCCATTTCTTGATCATGTTGCTTTGTTTTCTGCTTTTTAATCTTCCAGTAATTGCCTTTCCATATACAAAAGCCCCCCACAAAAAAAACAAACTGACAGTTATCTCTGGAGGGCAGGCCAGTTGCAGTAAAGGCTTCCCCTACTAGGTGAGTGTCCTAGGAAACCACCTGTATCAGTGTACCGGCTGACATTGTTGTGAGAGGCTGAGTTCAGCTTCAGTGAATTTTTTTTGAAGACTCTGTCAGCACATTTCCCCATTTCATGATGGGTAATTTACGAGCACATCTGCCCACACCAGGCTGAGTATTCAGCAGTTTTTGACCAAAAGCAATATGACCGCAGTGTCCCATCCCCCATACACCCAATCTCACTCCAAGCAACTTTTTTTTGTTTCCCTGAATGGAAAAGGTCCTCAAAGGGAAATATTTTGCCCATGTGTAAGAGGTGAAACAAAAAATAACAGAAGCACTAAAAGACATCGAAATTGACGAGTTCAAAAACTATTTTGAGCAATGGAAAAAAAAGTCTCGATAGGTGTATTGCATCAAATGGAGAGTACTGCGAAGGGAACGGAAGTTTAAACATGTGAGAATAAATACACAATTTTTAATAAATAAATTCCAGGGTTTTGGGTCCCCTACCTTATACTATGTTCAAATGACAGCATTCTACTTGTCATTCTATGAACTGCAACCATGCATTACTGCTTCTATATTGATTCCCACCATTTACTCTGAAATAATTTTCCTCCCACCCTTACTGTGGATATCCAACAGTAGGAAGATGAACAAATCTCTTTCTGTAATTGGATAACACAGAGCTATCATGCTGCCACTTAGCCAAAGTCAACTGCATGTGTGCTTCTGACGATGTAGCAAATAGCAATCACGTTTGTCCACCTCTCAGCAACACGGTGCACCTGTTTAGGCACAGTCCTTGTGGATCCTTGCAGGCAGCCTGCTTTAGCAGTTCAGGAAACACAGAACACACCCTTAGGGGCATTTATTCCCATGAAACCTCCTGAGATTCCTGTATTTTGCCAACACTAGCTCTGTAGCTCTCTTCTCATTCCATAATTCTGGAGCCTTCCAACACAATCCTTTTCTGCCTGTTTGTCAGATTAATTTGTTTCATCATGTATAATGAAAAATATATGAGTAGCAGGATCTGAGAAAAATCTTAGTAGGTGTGGCTCTTGGGTTAACATGTCCTTGAGGGGATAGATATAACATTCTTAAGTGTACATTCATATAACTGTGTAGGGGTAAGTGTTACTGAATGGTTACTATGTGATGAGACATCATTTATTTTGTGTTAAACTTTCAAAGTAACCCTTTAACGATGATATGTAACAGGCACTGTTAATTGCCTGTCACATTTTTATTTTGACATCCCCCTTGCTAAGAGAACCTGATTTTGTTTGGGGAATCAATGTACTCAGTAAAAATATTTGGTATTTCACTTTCCCATGCAAAAAACTATCACCATCTTTTTAAGATTTGGCCAGAGTTTCCTTCTGAATCAAAATTCAGTTGTACATTTTTATGGGATGATTTTGGCCCCTTCTCTCTCATTTCTGCCTCAAACTCAGAAGCAATGCTTAGTGGTAAAGAGCTATCTTAATACCAAGGACAAAAATAATGCTATAAAGAATGGTCTAAAGTGTTTACTCAGGTCCGTTGCCCATGTTTAATTAGTTTATTTGTTTTTTGTTTATTCATTGTTTGTGTGGTTTCTTGCTAATGAGTTGCATGAGCTCCTTGTGCTGTGCATATTTCAGATATCAACTCCCTGTTGGATACGTAGTTTGCTAATACTTTCTCCATTCCATAGGTTGATGGTTTTCTTGACTGTGAAGAAGCTTTTTAGGTTGATGCAGTCAGACTTATTTATTTACTATAGACATTTTTTTCAGAAAGACATACAAATGGCCAACAGGTACATGAAAAGGGGATTAATGTCACTGATCATGAGGGATATGAAAATTAAAACCAGAATGAGATATCACTTCACACCTGTAAAGATGTTTATTATCAGAAAGACAAGAGAGAAATTCGGTGAGGGTGTGAAGAAAAGGGAACTCTTGTATAATGTTGGTGGGAATGTCAACTGGTACAATCATTAGAGAAAAGAGTATGGGGGGTCCTCAAGGAATTGAAAATGAAATTACCATGTAACCTAGTAAGCTCACTCCTGGATATATACCCAAGAAAACAACATTATTATCTTGAAGAGAAATCTGTACTTCCATGTGGATTGCAGCAGTATTCATAATAACCAAGGTACAGAAAGAAACCAAGAGTCCGTCAGTGGAATGAATGGATAAAGAACACGTGGTACACGATGAAATTCTATTCAAACTTAGAAGACATATTGCTTTTTTCAACAATGTGGATGAACCTAGAGAGCATGGTGCTAAGTAAAATCAGTGAGAGAGAAAAATACTATATGCCGTCATTTTTATGTAAAATCTAAAACAAACAAAGTCAAACTCATAGAAACAGAGAGTAGAAAGGTGATTGCCAGGAGATAAAGAAATGAGGGAAATGGGAAGAGGTTGATGAAAGTGTACAAACTTTTACTATAAAATGAGTATGATCTGAAGATCTAATGTACAACATAGTGATTATAGCTGATAATGGTCTATTGTATAATTTAAATTCCCTTAAAGAGGATAACTTATTCATTCTCCTACACACAAAAATAGAAGCTATGCAGATGGCAAACAAGCACTTGCAAAGAATCTCCACCTCGCATGTCACCAGGAAGATGCAAATTAAAACAACAATGAGTTAGACACCGGCACACACCTGTGAGATTGCAAAAATCTAGAACACTGACAGCACCAAATATGGAAGAGGTTGTGGAGCAATGGGAACTCTCATACATGGCGGGTGGGATGCACAATGGTTTGGCCACTATGGAAGACAATTTGACAATTTCTTACAAACTAAACCTACTTTTGCCATACAGCCCAGCACCTGTACTCTTTAATGTTTACTCATAGTAGTTGAAAACGCACGTCCTCCGAGAAGCCTTGACATGGATGTTTTAACAGCTGGATTCATAATTGCCATAACTTGGAAGGAACAAAAAAGCATATCCCTTAGTAAGCGAATGGGTAAACATCCTGTGTGGTACGTCCAGACAAGGGAATATTGTTAAGCATTAAAATGAAGTGAGCTACCAAGCTACGGAAAGATGTGGAGAAAACCTGAGTGCAGATTTTAAGAGAAGGAAGCCAATCTGAAAAAGCTATTTACTATATGAGCCCAGCTATGTGATATTCTGGACAAAGTAAAGCTATGGAGATGGCGAAAAAAATCAGCGGTTTCTGGAGTGTGTGTATCTGTGGTGTGAATGGATGGAGCACAAAGGATTCTTAGGGCAGTGAAAATAATATGATCACCAAAGCACCATTAGACATTTATCCAAATTTATAGCTGTAAAACAGCCAGAGTAAGCCCTGAGTTAAATGATAGACTTTGGTGAACATGATGTATCAATGTGTTCAGTGATGCTGATGATGGAGGAGGGTGTGCGCATGTGTGGTACAGGGCGTATGTAGGAAATGTCAATACTTCCCTCTCAGTTTTGCTGTGAACCTGAAATTCCTCTAAAAAATAGTCTTATAAATGGACGGTGAGTCAGAAAGGTAGACCAGAAGCTTGGGTCGTCGACGACAACATGAAGCCTCTGTACCAGCCTTGAGCTGCCTGCTTCTGATTTCTTACCATACAAGAAAATGAACAGAGACTTAGACACGTGGACACTGACTTAGGCATGTGCTCCATGCAGCCAAATGCTGTCCTAATACTAGCAAACTGCGCTTAAAAAACTTGCTTAAACAAATATCCCAGTTTATAATGGGATGGTCAAGATTTGAGCCCATGTACTTTGCCTGCTAGGTCCATGTTCCCAACCAATAATAACTTAATTTATTCAAAACCTGACACAATAATTATTTTTCAAAATGAAATTCTCAGCCATTCTGGCACAAAAAGATAGAGTTTCTTAGAAGGCATTTTTTTCCTCCTAGGAATAAAATTTACTTTGTACTTTTAAAAAGTCATCTGGGAATACTAAGACTCCATCAGGGAGTTTTCAGTATGACTAAGTATGATTCTAAAATAATAAATTCTTTGAAACCAACCTACCAGGATTCAAAAACCGAAAAGAGAATGTTTATTTAAGATAGTCACCTTTGGAGGCTACATTCTTATTTCTACAATGCTTTCTCCCATTTCTCAAAACCCCTGGCAATACTGTTCACAAAGTGACTGTCTATCAAACCTATGAACCTCACAGCAATGAGATTTATGGCTTCATTTTAATATGAAAATAAAACGACCATCTGTCTTTGTTGCAGATTTGATCCCAAATTGCTTTGGGGATTTTTAAGAAATCAAATCACCAACAAAATGATGAACACTTTGACATAATAAAAAACTTAATAACCCTGGTCTCATCCCACCAGAGCTTCCCTTACACCTTACACTGTAGCCACACCCACCTCTTACCGCTGCTCCCTTCACTCTCCTGCTTTACAACAAGGGGAGATCTTGGCAACATCCTGCTAAATGAAATGAAACTCAGGAGGACAAGGACAAGAATTACCATATTTTGCCAAATATAATGTTCACTTTTTTGCCCAAAATTTTGAAGGAAATATAAGGATGCATATTATACATGGGTAGTACCTAAAATACCTTGTATCTGTTCATGTGTTTTGTAATTATTTGTTACATGAAATTTCCTGTACCATAATATGTTCAAAAATAAATGTTAGAATTCCTTTGTGATGCAAAAACCAAGTATCTACATATAAGTAAATAAAAACTTGAATTAAAAAATTAAAACTAAATATTTTTTTCCTGAAAGTTTGGGCCAAAAATGTGGGTGTGCATTATACATGGCAGATTACGGTATATGATTTCACTCATACATAGAATATAAAATGAAAAGCAAGAAAAGAACAAACAAAACAAACAAACTCAGACACGGACAACAGTATGGTGGGTTACAAGAGGGGAAGGGGGATGAGGGAGAATGAAAAGCTTAAAGGGCTCACATAGAAGCTGACAGAGTGACAGTGGACTCTATAATACCCTCGTACGCCCTGAGCAATGTCAGAATAAATGCAAAAAGTGTGTAATCACCAAGATAACCATTTTGAAGGTGATGGTCATTATTTGGATTTATAGTTTTGAAAATGTTTGATGAAAAACCCACCCTATTCTGTTGTAATGATGTGTGTTTTATGCCCACTTAACTCTGAGTGAAATGACTGTCTTAGCAAAATATGGTCAGAGAAATATTGTGATATGCAAGAAGAAACTCAGAAGCAAAAGAGACATATTTAGAGTGCCAGCTTGTAAATCTTGGATTCTGCATGTGGTAGGGGAGTATGCAAATACTCTCTGTATCACTCACTGCCTGTATCACTCTTTCTGTATCCAGTACTGGCCTCCCAAGCAATGCCAGGCCCAGAAAGTGCCAGAGGCAAGGGAGACGATTCACCGATTGAGTTTTTTGTTTTGGTTTGAAATTCTTTTGTAACTCAAAGTATTATGAGATTTTTAACATAAAGGACCATTCAGAGAACATCTAGTTCCCAAGTCTGGTTAACAAGAGATACCGAGGTGCTGAGAGGCACAATTTTCTCCCATGGCTACGAAGAGGTTTAGGGACAAAGAGGGCAGAGACAAGGACCGATGTGCATTTTCCCACCGCATCGTGTGAGCTGACCACCCAGTAGTTACTAGTGAGATGGAATAGAACTTAACTTTTCTCCGCAACAAGTTGCACTAGAGTCTGTGAGGAGCAGATCATTCACTTAAAATGGGACAAGAGAGTGTTGGGAATCTACCCAAAAGAAATGAAAATGTGAGTCTAGAGAAAGACCTGCAAGCAAATCTTCATAGCACCGTTATTTGTAATAGTGACTCAAATGTCTGTCAACTGGGGAATAAAATAATTAAATATAGTATGTTGATAAAATGGAATACCCTTTAGTAATAAAAGGAAACGAAGTGGCACTGATACATGCTACCACGGGACTAGCCTTCACGTTATACGATGGGAAAAAAGCCAGGCAAAAAGATAGCATGGTGTATAGTTTCGTTTTCATGAAATATCTGGACAAACATAAATCTACACATTAACAAAGTACACACTTGGTTGTCTGGGGCTGCACATGAGTTTGAGAGATCTTCTGGGGTGATAAAAATGTTCTAATGTTGTATTTTGGCAACGGTTGTACAACTATGTAAATTTGCTAAACATCATTCAATCATACACGTAAATGGGTTACAAAGGATACCTCAATGAAGCTGTTTTTAAAAATAGGGAAGGGGCAGCATTTATTCTTAAAAGACCCAAGGTTATTAAGGATATTTAACCCCATCAACTCCACTAACTACCCTGTTACCCTTTCCTAGAGCTTATATTCTTAAGACACAAGATATCTTAAACTTATGTCCCTTAGGACACATTATTCTATGGCAAAAACTGTTTTGTTTGTTTGTTTGTTTGTTTTTGAGATTTTACTACACAGTAGGCATTTTACATGTTTTTCTTTTTATTCCTCACTACAACCCTATGAGATATTAACCCTATTTTAACGATGAGGAAATCGAGTGATTTGTTTATGTCACAAAATTTGTGCAAAGCCAAGTAGAGTCTCAAGCCCTTGATTTCCAGAGCCTGACCCCTCAGCCAACATGCCACTGCCTGTCTATCAGGTGCTCAGTGACAGGTTGTTGAAGGACAGGAAGATAAGTTTTTGTGGCTGCCTTCCTGAACTGGCTTTGCAACGGGCAGTGGGCACTTGTGTGATGACCTCTTTCCGTCACAGTTTTAGTACACTCAGGAACATAATGCTTTCTTTATTTATTTCCTGAAATTTATTTCTAAAGTGATATGATAAAGTAGTGGTGTGAAAATCCCCAGGATTTTTAGACTGAATTATTATGAATAAGCAAGTGGTTGCCTTTTGGCCATCAGCCATAAAAAATTAGTCTTATCATCAGAAGGATCCATTCTGTCTTTAACCCATCTTTAATTTATGGTGGCAGGATTATGTGAGAGATTTTTATTAATTTTTTGGTTGTTTTCAATGACAGAATGCCATTGTGATGTCATGTTTATTTTTTCTTTGATGTAGGTATTTAAAAATTTCCTGATAAAAAAAGTTCATGATGAAATGTCAGCAAGAGATAGAAATTAATTTTAAAGTAAAGAATGGTTTTAATAATGCAGAGCGGAAAAAAGCAAAGCACTGGGATTAGTTAGGTTCAGGAATATAAGTTAAAATCTGAGATTGATATTAACAGTGTGAGAAACTTTCCTCATCAGCTAAATAGAAATAAGACCACGTACCATGTAGTATTAAAAGGGTATGAAGTGGATGTACCTATATACAGAAAACAGATTCTAAATCAGCACCTGCTGAGTTTATTTATTTTTAATCATGTTATTGTATATTGTATTAGTTGTTCAGCACATACTGTTTTAAGTGCTTTGCTCCTTACTCATCCTCAGGGATAAAATGGTATGTAAGAGAGTCAGAGTCCATGCTTAAAAAAGTTTACATTCTTGGAGGGAAGATACATAAGAACCAAATAAAAGAAGTGCTATTAAAGAAAAGTTAATAATTATGTTAAGAGTTAAGAATCAATCAAATAAGATGGTGAGAAAAACTGAAAAATTATGTATTGCTGCAGGGTTGTGGGGACAGATATTTAAATAGCATGGTCAAGGCAGGTCTCTTTGAGGAGATAACTGAACAGAAACCAGATGCCAAGAAAGAACTAACCACGAGCAGAATGGGGGGAAGAGCATTCCGTAAGAAGGAACAACATGTGCAAAGACTCTGAGCAGGTGAGGAACTTGCGTTGCAGGAGCTCAACGAGCACTAAGGCTGGAACATTGTAGGAGCTATTGGAGAGGGAGGCAACACTAGAGAAGTCGTAACAAGGATTTGGAATGTTATTCTAAATAAAATGTGGAGCCACTGAATGGTTATAAGGAATATGATGGCTCAATATATGTTTTAAGAAACCCCCTTGGATTGAAAGGAATGAAAGATGAAATAAGGAGGACAGATGGGAAAGTGTTTCAATACTAAAGAATTAATGGGAATCTTTCTTAATGCAGTACATTACAGGAGATGGAGGGAAGGGTTTGGTTTATGTTGGATGGATTCTCAGCAGGGCTCGTTGAGGGCTGGATGAGAGTGGACAGAGAAAAGACAAAGTCAAGACCACATCACAGTTACTGTGCCTAGGTTTCTGACTTGAGAGATTGGATGGTGCCATTTACAGTGCCAGGGGGACTGAGGGTAGCCCTGAGAGTTCTCTTTTGAACATAGCATGTTTGAGATGTCTCTGAGACAATCCAGTGGAGGTGACTCATGCTGAGATAGAAAAGACATTTAAAGTGCAGGGACTTCAGAGATGGCGATATAAGTCAGGAGCCATTGCTGTAACTATGGTAAAATTGACTGGCTGCAGGTGAGTGGCGAGGAGAGCTCCATTGTCCTAACAATGAAAATACTGAATCCTTGGATTCAGCTCCATGGAATATATCATATTAATTAGCTTATAGTATCCACTATGTATAGTAATATAAGTTCTTAATAGGTTTTCATTTTAGGGAAGAGACAATCAAATTTATTGTTTATGATTTTATTGAAATAAACAGGCCTGGATTAGTACTACATGGCTTTTAAAATTTTAGAGGTGCCTAGAATTACTTGGTTTGGGCTTTCTATGGATAATGGCACTCCGCTGCGGGATGTTTCTATGCTAAATCCTGTGCATGCAGACGCTCTTACCATCATCTTCACTACTGACTGAGGACCTTCTATTGTTACAAGTACGGAGGTGGGGGAAAGCGGTCACGTCTCTTCCCACCGAGCAAGTCTAACTGGGGGGAGACATGTAAACAAGATATTGCTACAAAATGTGTTCAGTACCATATTCTGCAGTGACAGTAAAGAGAAGGCGTTCATAATCTTCAAGCAGATAGAACATATATTATGAAAAACCAGGCATTTAAGTTGAAACATGAAGGATAAACAGGGATTTTTAGGAAGTCAAAGCAGGAGAGACTACTCCTCAAAGGAGGTGTAAGCAAGGTAGAGAAGGTGAAACAGAAGGACAGACATCATTGGCTAAATCAAATGGTGAGTGTGGCATTTAGTAGGCTCATTATGTACTAGTCACTCAGAAAATATCTGTTGAATGAATAAATGAATGAATGAGCCCAACAATTTTGCTTATGCAATACAACCTTCTGTGTACCCATTTCTGGGCAAAGGAAATAGTAGAAAGACTCCTTGTGTATATATTTTCTGTATTAATGTGAGATATAAACTATATAATTGCATATGAAATTCCTAGAGAAGATATGAACAGTTATCTGATATGGTGGTAAAAGCGTATGTGTTTGTATATATGGAGAGAGACAGGAGTCAGGGGAAGGAGAGAGAACGGAAGGGAGGGAGAATGGAAAATAATTTTAAGGAGCATCTTGAGGGAAATGAGCATCAACAGAAAAGGCATTAAAATGACACTGGGCATAGCTTGTGAAGTACAAGCTAGGAACCATTGGCCTCAGGAAGGGAAAAACGTTTCTGAACACTGCTTTTAGCCAAAGAAGCAAGAAACGGACTATGGTCAAAGTTTGTGATAGGAAGTCAAAATGAGAGATTCCATCAACCCAGGGAAAGCAGGACATGGTTTTCAAAAGGAATCAAGCCAGACTATCACGAACAGGGGAAACGGGGAAGTCAGTGAGAGAGTGGGGCACAGGACAAATGGGGAGTTAATCCAACTTAATTTTAGTGCCTGGTTCAGGTTCGAGTTTGAAGGGACAGGTCTTAGCTTTGGGAACCAGTGCCTCAGTGTCTTAAAGGTGCAGTTGAGAACTGCTGGAAGTAATGGGCAAGGCATGGCTAAGAAAAAAAGCAGGCTCTTTTTGAGAAGCAACAAAAGAAATAGGGAGAAATAAGCCATTGCTGAGGATGGAGTGGGGAGATGTTGCTAAAATTCATTTCTGAAAGGTAATTATTCACCGGAGGTAGGAGCGACCAAGTTCAATGACACTGCTGATTATGTTGGAAGAGAAAGCTACCGAGCTTGTTATCCTTTAAGGACATCACATTTTTGTTGAAAACCATTCATGTGGAATGTTTCATGAGGTTTCAATTAAATCTGTCCAGGATTAAATGTGAAATTATTCCTCATTTTTACTTTGAGAGAATTAATACAAAAGATTCCCCTAACCTTATACAATGGCAAAATGAATGTCATCAGTCACATTTTTTAGTTTATTTTTGTGTGAGATTGTAGAGCACAACTGTTTAATTCCTGGAATTTATATAATCAGGATTCTGTAACCATAAATGTTATTGTCTGCAGTTCTTGTAACTTTGATTCCTCTGTGTTCCTTAGAGTCATTGCTTCAAAAGTATATTTCACAGCAGTATTCTTGTGATTCTAAGACTTATTCCAATTCAGAAGTTTCTCTATGTATCCATTCTGATCAATTTATGTACTCTTGTAGTTATGCATTTAAAAGGAATGATTCTCACTTTTTAGTTTTAGATTAATCCGATGTTTCCTGATGTCCCTGCTGCAATTATGATTAGTTCCCAAAAGGTAGATAGAGGTCGTGAACACTATCGAGCATTTAAGCTATAAAGCGGTTTCTAACATGGTAATGATGGTCCTCGTATATTCAATGTACTAACCTAAACAGGCAGGTACGCTTTAGCTTATGTAACCTAAACATACTGCTTTTCATGACTTCTCCTACAGCAAAGAAGGAAAACTTGCCAATATGTTGGTTAGGATGTTAAGGTCCTGCTTCAGATGGCCTTGAAGTCATCTCAGTGTTTATTGACATCTAGTGGACCTGAAAGAAAATATGAAATTGAAATATTTTAGGTAACATTTATACCATTCTACCTATCAAATATTTGTCAATTTGCTAATACGTCCTTCTAACAATCTGCTATGCTCTCCTGTTCATTTTACACCTGCCTGGACTGATATGTAAAATTTCCTCCTCTTGAAGCACTCTTCCTTATTGGCCTGGTAAACTCCTGCTCATCCTTGGGACCCATGTGGGGCCTCATCTCTTTGGGGAAGTCTTCCTTGATAAAGCCTTCAGGTCCACTGTCAGCAAAACCAAACTTTTCCTCATCGGCATTTCCTAGCACCGTAGACCTTTCTCCAAAGTGCGGGTCATGTTGTTTAGGGACTCTGTGTTTACAAGTTTTCTCTTCCACTAGACTGGGGAGCTCTAGAAAGCAAGGTTTTGATTTCTTTCTTTCTTTCTTTCTTTCTTTCTTTCTTTCTTTCTTTCTTTCTTTCTTTCTTTCTTTCTTCCTTTCTTCCTTTCTTCCTTTCTTCCTTTCTTCCTTTCTTCCTTTCTTTCTTTCTTCCTTTCTTTCTTTCCTTTTTTTTGAGTGTTAGTGCCTAACATTACTCTAGTGCAGAGAGTAGACTAATCACTGCATAAAAATTAGTTGAATGGAATTTCTTAGCAGGAAAATCTCAAATAACTATTTAAACTTTGATGCATTTACTTTCTCATGCTTTTATACCTTGCCTCCCAATGGAATTACAAACTGTGTAAGTACAGGGACTGGGTCTCCTATTTTTCTGTATTCTCTTTGGAGAACATAAACATTGTCTTATTTTTAATAATAAAGATGTCCATTGTTAATTACTTGGTATAATCCCCTCTCCAGAGGTCATCAGTATGAAAAATTTAGATATTTTTAGACTATATATATTTTTAATATATGTATTTATTAAATACAAAAATGGAGTAATGAGATAATGCTGTTTTACAACTTGCTTTTTTTCACTTAAGAATGTATTTTGACTACCACTCCATGTCAGTAAACAGAGTTTTCATAACAACATCATGGTATTCTCTGGCATAGATGTACCGTTATTTATTTATCGAATCCTCGATAGCTCAGCATTTAGATTACTTCACGCTTTTAAAGCGATTACTGTTACTCGGTGGCCATGGCATGCCATCCACAGCCCCGTTAGGAGGGAGATGCTTATAAACAGTACTTTTTGTATTGTAAGGAATCAAATGCTATATATCAATTATCAGTCTTTTTTCTCAGTTTGTATCACATCATACAAGATAGGAAGTGATTGTGTAGGTTGTTTCATACAAGCTTATCATTTATTGAAATAATCCAGATATAAGGTCAATTTTCTGTTTCTATGAGAACAGAGAAATCTAGTATATTGTTATGGTGACATAAGTACCAAAGAAGGCAAAAGATGCTCTGTCTTTAAGCAATGCTATTTAATAATGTGGCCATAATTGGCTCATACATAGTTCAGCAGTTGGTGAAAATTGGGCAACATGTCAACTCATGACCAAAGTTGCTGGAGATTCTTTTCAGGTCTCAGTTACATTGTCAATCCCCTCCAATTAAATCAAGTACACATTAATTGAGTGTGTGCTGTGTGTTATGTACTAGGCAACTTCCTAAGTGTTAGATATAATAGAAATACATCGAAGATAAACAGACTGGTATTGTCTTAGTTCCTGGCTCTTTGTCTTACTATTTAAAGTGAGTTAGGGGAAATGACTCAACTTCTTTGACTTCAGATTTTTAATCAGTGAAATGAAGGATATGAATCTCAACCTCAAAGAAAGTTATAAAAGAGAGAGGGCTGTCAGCTAGCAGGTGCTCAAGAAATGATAATCTTGCGATTCACTGAAAGGAGCACCATTTTTTGAAATTTCTCCGTTTTATAGTAGAGGGAAGAAACATGCAGAACTCCTTAAAAGGTAGGTGCCAGCTACAGGGAGATAATGGGACTATAGGTTGTTTCCAGGTGTCTTTATTTTAATAGCATTATTATGTGTTGGAGTTTTATGTAATTCAGTTTCGATTACAGTAACTGTTATGTGTAGCAGGCTAGCCAAAGGTTGGCAGGTACCTCATGCCCAGACCTTAGATTTAATATCATTAATGGCTACTTCAGCTCCCCATTACTGTCATCTTTTGATATAGTGGCAGCTTTCAGCCCGGAGGTAGGGCGTTGATGCCTGTGCAGTGACTGGCTCAGGTTTCTGGAGGAGACTTTCTCTTTGCCTGAGAACATTTTCTTCTGTTTCCTGTTATTAGGCATGATGCAACAAAATACAGTTTCCTATTCCTTTTCTCCTTCCTTCCTTTTTGGGCAAATTCTGTCACGAAACAGAGTTGCTTTACCAAAGCATTCCTTACATTCTATGGATTCTATTTTTATTGTCACCATGAACATTTGTTTATTAAAAATGTAATGATGATTCATATATTTTATAGTGTGAAAAAAAACTATCCAGAAAGCAATATCAACTGTGCTGGTATATTTTATAGAGAAATAAATGGGGGAGGGGGAGCAGAATTGAAATTCCCTTCCATCCTTCCTTCCTCAACCTTTTTTCTCCCTTATTCTTTCACTTTCATTTCCCTTCTTTTTCTTTTCTTGCTCTCTTCTTCCTCATACTCCTGCTCCTTTTATTCTCCTTTTTTTCCCTTCTTTCTCTTCCTTCTCTTTTTCTCCCCCTCCTTTTATATTTTTTCAAATGATGAACTTAACAAATCCCCTTGTCTTATTGTCTGAAGTTTCCCATCTGATCCCATCCCACTCCTGCCAGTCTGTTGTGCAGCCCACTGAGAAGTCTCCTGGATCACCCATACTTACATCCTCCCAATATCCGTAGGTTTCTGTCATATCCCCTAGTTGTCACTTAGCCAAGTAATAGGCATTTATCTCCTTTAATCTGACCTCATAAATCAAACCTATTTTTTCCTCTAATCGTTTTTTATCACTTCCTAAATTGTTTCCAGTTTGTCTACATCTCTCCAAAATGAATGTGCCTTACACTGAATGCAGGGATCCAAGGCTGACCCCTCGTTGGCTGCGTTTGGCCATGCGTTCTTTCTCAACGAACATTTTATAACAAGTTGTAGCATGGTTCTTTATCTTGCCAGTTTATAGCTTTGCAAATTCATGCAGAGTGAAGCTCACTGAGGTTCTCTGAAGTTGATTAAAAATGTATTATTTTTCAGGAGCCCAAGTGGTTAAACCTTGACACAGCACTACTTACGACATTTGCACTTAAATTCAGTGTAAATAACTTCCCTAATATCTAACACAGAATCAATAATGTCTACTCTCCTGACGGGGGCCCAGACTAGGGTGAGGTGAGCAAACTCCCAGGGCAGCTGCAGGACCCTGATAATCAGTCTCGCCTTAAGTTATGAAAATTGTGTGCCCACTTGCTTTTTGCTACTTCCTTCCAGCCTTTCTTATGCAGATAAAATCGCATAAAGTGTGAAAATACTCTAAAAAAATGTGAAGACATGGACAAATATAAGAATTGTCATCATTGTTCTTCACCAGTTCAGCTCCGCACAACTTAATAGTGGAATTGTCACACATGTGGGCTCGTTTTGCCAGGTCCTTCTCTCCAGCCTCGTCGGTTCACTCTTCCAAGTTTTCTAGTGCTCTGATTATGTGAGTTCCTGCCTACCCAGGCACCTCCGTGCCGAAACTTGCCCAGTAAGCTATTCAGACACAGACCTTATTATTTCTTTGTTCTACCATTAAAATGAACTCATGTAGATTCCCATCCCTCTTCCCTTGTCTGCTTTCTTGAAAATAGCAAGCTTATCAGAATAAATTGTATATGTTTGTAAGGAAGCACTACCTTAATATGTAATTCATGTCAGATCACAAATTTGCGGTTTCATTAAGGTATTTTACAGACATGGTGCCTTTTCCAGCAGGTGTTCTAACATGTGGTTTATAAAACTATTCTGATTATGAACTTCGGGAAGAAATGTACTCTTTTCATGACCCAGAACACACACAAAGACACACAGAAACATAATGGGACAAGGATTTCGCAAATTAGTACTAACATTTTCTACTTGCAAAGCATTCACCTATTCTATTTCTTTCTATTCAATTCTGTTCTGTCCTGTCCTATAAAATGAATTCCATTCCATTCTTTTGTAGTGTACTCAATCTACTTGTCTATTTCACTTTTAAAAGTGAACCAATGGTTGTTAACCATGAACCAATTAAGTTCATTTTGCTATCCATTACTATGGCACAATACTTTTGGAAAAATAAAATACTCAGAAGTTTTGTTTTGTAGTGGAACTAGGTAGATTGCTGTGAACAGACTTAACTGATGTTTATGTACATATTTATGTACATAGCTGCATATACCTGTGTAAGGTGATAGAAGACAGTGCTGGACTGACTTCATCAAGGGAAAAAGGGCATCCATCTTGATGGGGACATGGCTGTTCTTGTGCGCACTGTTATTTAGCAGGTTACCATGTAATTCAAGGAACAGGAGAATTCTGCACAAGGTAATGAGGCTCATATTGGGTGGACAGATAGTTTACCACAGGACACTGAGAAGAAGGCAAACTTCATGGACCCAGGGAGGCATCCGGCATTTGGGAACTTTCTATGCCAAAAGTATAATATTGGTAATTGGGAGGCAGGTATTAGGGGTAAATTATTGATTGAATACAAGGGAAAAACTAGTTAAAAACTGGAACCTAAGATCATAGTAGGACCGAAGGAAAGGTCAGTTCCATGGCATATCATGTATCTGAGGACTTCGTGCTCCTTCAGTCTATCTTTACTTAAGATATGATTGATCCAACTACATGAAGATGCAACGAGATAGTCGCAGCTGCATACAAAGCCAGTCTGGCTGGGGGCACAAAGAAGGAGTAGTGCCCGGTGGATCTTGGGAAGTGGACAGGAATCTGCCCTCTTTAGACTTATCTTTGACTTTTTTTTTTTTGCCTGTGAATTGAGCAAGTTTTGAGTATCACATTAGAATGTATATCTCCCTAAAGCTGTTAATGTTATTTTTTTGTGACTTATTTCATAAGTTCTGTCTTTAAATTTCCCTGGATGGAATCTGCTTTGAGTTATACATTATTCTTTTCTGTTGTACACTACCATTATCAAATTAGTAATATTCCAGACTATTATTAACAGGAGGAATTACATTGGGTTTCCTTCATAGCTTGTTGATGGCTTAAATATAACTCCTTTTTAAGTAATTTCTGATAGAATGACTCTTCATGTTTCTTATGTCCAGGAAAAATATAAGTTCAGGAATTTTTTTTCTAAACTTGTAATGTCACAGGATAAAATCCATAAAGAAAAAAAACACCTCTCTCTCTTTCTCTCTCACCATTTATTCCTCCATACCTTCTTCCATCTCCACCTACCCCCACTGTCACCACATTGTTGTCTGTGTCCATGAGTTCTTTCTCATTTTTTTCTTTTTTTGCTCAATTCTTTCACCTCCCCAGCCCCTGCCCCAATACCCCTCAGAGCTATCATCCTGCTCTCTACCTATGAGTTTGTCTCTAGTTTTCTTATAGATCAGTTTGTTCATTAGATTCCACAAATAAATAAAATCATATGGTGCTTGTCTTTCTCTGACTGACTTATTTTACTTAGTATAATGTTCTCCAGGTTTATCCATGCTGTCTCAAAAAGTAAAATCCCATTGTGTAAATGCACCATAGCTGTTTTATCCACTTATCTACTGATGGACACTTGGGCTGCTTCCAAATCTTGGCTATTATAAATAACACTGCAATGAACATAGGGGTGCATATATTCTTTTGAATTAGATTAGTGTTTAGAGTAGAATCACTGGGTCATAAAGCAGTTCCATTTTTAACTTTTTAAGGTAACTTCATACTGTATTCCACAGTGGCTGCACCAGTTTGCATTTCCACCAAAAGTGCTCAAGGGTTCTCCTTTCTCCACATCATCACCAATACTTGATGTTTGTTGGCTTATTAATGACAGCCATTCTAACAGGTATGAGGTGATATCTCATTGTGGTTTTAATTTGCATTTCTCTAATCACTAGTGACACTGAGTATTGTTTCATGTGTCCATTGGCCATCTGTGTGTCCTCTTTGGAGAAGTGTCTATTTAGGTCATTTGCCCATTTTTTAATTGGATTTTTTTGGTGTTGAGTTGTGTGTATACGTTTGTGTGTGTGTGTATATATATATATTATATATAATATATATATATTATATATAATATATATGCAATATATAAAGAATATATATATTCTTTATAAATTTTAATAAAGTATAGTATATAAATAAAGTATATAAAGTATAAATATATAAAGAATATAGAAATTCTTTATAAATTTTGGATATTAACCCCTTATACCATATACCAACAAATACGTTCTCCTATTCAGTGGGTTGTGTTTTCATTTTGTTGATGATCTCCTTTTCTGTGCAAAATCTTTTTAGTTGACTGTAGTCCCATTTGTTTATTTTTTTGTTTGTTTCCCTTGCCCAAGGAAATATATTAGAAGAAAAATATTGCTACAAGCAATGCCTGAGATTTTATTGCCTATATATATTTTCCTCTAGGACTTTTATAGTTTCAAGTCTAACATTTAAGTCTTTAATCTATTTTGAGTTTATTCTTGTGTGTGGTGTAAGAAGATGGTCTAGTTTCATTTTTTTTTGCACATATCTGTCCAGTTTTCACTGCACTATTTATTGAATAGACTATCTTTAGCCCATTGTATGTTTTTGCTTCCTTTGTCAAATACTAAGTTTCTCTTGATGCCCAGATTCTTTAAAAAATGAAACCCAAGTTCAGGTATAAACTTTCAGTTACTAAAAACACATATCAAGGAATGCTAGAAAGAAAAAAACACATAGTTGAGTGCCATTTCTCTTCCACTATTTGGTGGTACAGTTATACAATGCATAAGTGTCAAAAAATATAAAAGTAAATAACTGATAAAATATGTAGAAAAATGAACTTTTCAAAATCCTATTTCAAACTCGAAGTCAGAAGTTTAAGTGAATAGTGAATCTAAGATGCCTTTTCCAAGTGGAATAGAATGGTAGAGGCTCATTTCTACCCTGAGTAATAAGAAAGTATTAGGATTTCTTTGACTCATAATGATACTGCAAACTTCCAACTATCCCAAGCAATGTAGGCAAGGTTAGTGAATAATTGAAATTCAATAATAACACAAATGGCTTATTTTAACCATGGATTTCAACATCCTTCCCTAGCAAACTTTTATATAAGGCAAAGGAAAATAAGCAAGTTACTTGTGCATCATTTTACCTCTTTCTCTCTCTCTCTCTCTCTCTCTCTCTCTCTCTCTCTCTCTCTCTCAATGCTGTTCATAAGGCATGAAGTAGTCAAAATGTGATGAGAAGGAGCTATGCCTTTCCTGTGAGTCACATAAAACTTGAGTTAGTTTTTATACTAACGGCAGTGAGGACACATGGGCTTCAGGCAGAGTCCAGGCTCTCCTGATTTTATACACATAGAAATGATCTACAGGTGGAAACTTGGCCAGTTTACTCCAAGCTGCAGGAGCCCATGGTTGCTGGTTAGTCAGGTATCGTCACATCTGGTGGAGTAACAGAGAGAAACTACCACATGAAGATCTGGCAGCTGCCACGGTGCTTATAACATCTCCAGGGCCCACAAAGCGTCCAGCATGGGAAGCACCCACCTTTCTTAGAAAAGTTTACCAAGAAGGATATGGTCCTAAAAATGCCATTTGTTATCTTTCTCACTAGTGTAAGGAATGGAAGGTTTGAGCATGATGGCAGTAAGAATTTAAAGGGAATGCCTGCCCTGGCTGGGTGTCTGCATTGGCTGGAGCATCGTCCTGTGCACCAAAAGGTTGTGGGCTCGATCCCTGGTCAGGGCATGTATGGGTGGCAACTGAGCAATGTTTCTTTCTCACATCTCTCCCCATCCTGCCCCATTCTTCTCTCTAAAATAAATAAACATATCCTTGGGTAAGGATTTAAAAAAATAAAAATTAAGGGAATTCCCAAAAGGGGAGCTCTAAAATCATTGAGCAAAGACAGCATCATTGGAAACACTGCATAACTTTTTGATATTACTTCACTGGAGAGTAGAAGACCCATTTGGATTTGGACACCCAGTTTCTGACAGCAAAGAGTTAGATATGCGTATACTTTCTGTTCTTCAGACTGATGATTTTTTACTATATATAGATATATAAATAAACATTCCATATGTGGAATGAGGGTTTGTTTATCAGGTTTTTGGTATTACTTAATTGTTTTTTTAAATGGTTGATGTAAATACATATTTACCCATTTAATTTCCTCCATGACTTTTACCAAGGTTCCCCCCCCCAAAGGAAAGTGAGTCATAAAAAATGATTTACAATGTTTTTGGAACACTGAGTAGCAAATGTATTTTTTTTATTTTATGTTAATTCATCAAAATGATTTCTGTGTTCATTAATCAAAATGTGTTGATTAACTTTATGTTAAAATCATTAGGCTTTAAAATTAAGAAAGAGACAGTTGGCATGTGAATTGAGAGTTTGATCAAATCCAAGATACTGTGAAAACAATCTGAAATGCTCAATATCCCAGACCAGATGCCAATGTTTTCTCTTGCTAATGACAACCATTTCCATCCCAAGAGAATACTGAATCACCTTCCCAGTGTCTCTTGAATGGTTGACCACCACAGAATGTGACGGCCAGAGCAGCTCCTAAGAACAAGTTGATGTTACCTGTAAGAATACCATGTCAGGCCATGTGTGTTCCTAAAGAAAAGGAATGTATGCAACCCTGAACCAGTTGTTCCCAACACAGAAGCCAACTTCTGTAAAATTGATTTCATAATTTAGGAAGCTGCATCCATCAGTGTGGTGGCTAGTATGTTATTTCAATAAAGTAAACCTGAATGTTCAAAGCATAGAAAATTTAATAGGAAATAGGAAGAAAGTCACAATATTGCAGACAGTGATTGCCTAAGAACCTCTGCATTATTTTAGAATGTTCTGATTGTCTTAGAACCTCTACAGCAGGCACTGCAGAAAGCAGTATGGAGATACCTCAAAATATAAAAATGGAACTGCCTTATGGCCCAGTGATTCCACTTCTAGGACTTTATCTAAAGAAACCTGAAACACTAAATCTGAAGAATATATGCACCCTTATGTTCATTGCAGTGTTATTGACAATAGCCAAGATTTGGAAGCAGCCTGAACATCTGTCAGTAGATGAGTGAATAAAGCAGCTATGGTACATTTATACAACAGAATACTACTTGACCATAAAAAAGAAGAAATTATTTTCTTTTGTGACAGCATGACTGGACCTAGAATGCATTATGCTAAGTGAAATAAACCAGACAGGGAAAGAAAGTACCGTACGATTTCACTCATATGTGGAATCTAATGAACAAACTAAATTAACAAGCAAACTAGAGACAGATTCATAGATAGAGAGCAAGATGACAGCTCTGGATAGGAGATGAGGGGGTAGAAAGATCAAGCAAAAAAGAAAAACAAGAGAAAACTAATGGACACAGACAACAGTGTGGTAATTCTGGGGAAGAGGTGGGTGGGTAGAGGCAGAAGAGGGTATGGGGGGATAAATGGTAATAAAAAAATCAATCAATCAATCACAATTACAAAAATGAAAAAAAGGAATCACTCTGGATTTTCCAGTTCAACTAGCTATTCTATTGGATAAGCTTCTGAGCTTCCCAGGAAACTGGCTCTTAAAAACACCTCCTTCATCATGTCCCAGGGCCATCAGACATCCAGTCACTAGGTTACCAGTGATCTCGTTTTTTGTGTGCACAGAGGTGATGAACAAAACTCTTTCACACCAGGGGTTAGCGAGTAATATTTTCTGCCATTTGAGTTATTTTGGGGACATCTGGAATGCTTAACGCGAAGAATGAAATCATTAATGTTGGGGTTCTAGGCATGGCAATGCAGTTGGAGGCTTATGCCTTTGGCTTAAATCCTCTTCGTACCTCACAGATAACACACAGTTAGTTTCTTCCTTTTTAATTCCCCTCTATTTCATCCTTTCTTCATTTACTGCAACGTTTACTGATCAACCAATGTATTCCAGGCACATGAATAAGCTCTGAGGCTAGAAAGATAAATAAGATATGATCCCTCCTCTCAAGAACTTCTAGTTTCATAGAGGAGTTAGTTATGTCAACCAGCTCATAAATATTGAAAGAATCATAGTTGAGAAAAGTACAGAGCAGAACAGAGAGGGGTCAATCTTGTCGGGTTAGGGGAAGGGGCTTATGAAAGACCCCACCCAAGTGAAAACATTTAAGCTGATTCCTAAATGGTGTATAAGAATTTCTCAGAAGGAGAAAAGAAGCAGCTGGATAAATGATCCCAGCAACATTGGCTACAGAAGTAGTTTGGCATGACTTGAACCCAAGGAGATGAGGCTGGAGAGCTTTTCAGAGGGCTGGCAGGGCCCTTTGCCTTGTCGTGGCTTGGGGTTTCATTCTGTAGTCAGTGAGATAACACTGAAAATTGAAGCTGAGCATGACATGCTCCTATCGCTCTGACAACAGCATAGGCTGAGGGCGGATCAGAGAAAAGAGGCTTTGCATTTAGCATGCACATGCCAAGTGGGTGTCATAGGCCATACATGGCACTGGATTCCGGACACACCTTGGGAGCAAAGTACCCGTAACGCCTATGTCATTCTAATGATAACAATAACAACAATAGCGTTTATTTATTTTTTTTTGCTTTAAGTATTTCAACTCAACAACTTTGAGGTGTTATTACTACACATGTTTTGTAGGCGAGACAACTAAGGTTAAGAGATGGCATCTGCCAAAGCTCTATAGCCAGTAAGTATCACGTAAGTATTTGTGCCAAGGTAATGACTTCACTACTGTGATGGGAGAAAAAGAGATATTCATCCAGTCATTCATGACCTTAGTGAGAACAGCGCTGGGACACAATTGCTATTGCGACAAGAAATAGGAAAAAAATATATGGGGAGAATCTGCACTACAATGATGGGAATCTGGAAGCTGCAGGCTCAGGGCCCCAAGACATGCATTTAATCACCCTGTCTGAGGCTGCTCTCTCTGCCTCGTGCACTGTAATGGGTGAAGCCAGCTGGCCAATGCGCAACAAGTGCTGATGCACACCTGGGGTGCTGCTGTGCCTTTTCCTTGACATTTTCTTCCCTCTTGCTGCTGAAAGTGGCTCGTGGACAGCTTCCCCTCCAGGACTTCAAAGCTCTGTATTGGCCCTCGTGCATTCAGCAGCCAAATGCCCAGGAGGTCTTATGCTAAGCCTCCTCCAAAATTTAATTTGAAAAAAATCATAAAACAAAAATTTTCCTTCAATATCCTGTAACCATAGGACACCTGGTATGTTACACGGCAGTTAAAGTAGAAATACAGTGTCTGGCAAAAATAACACCCCTTTTTTATGAGCTGGTAGCCTATACCAAATCTTTTATTACAAAATCATAAGCATGCAATTCTGTAACATAACAATATCACACTCAAGCATACCATATGGCATTTTAGGTGAAATGTTCCAATTGCTGTCCATCTTGTGCAAGACATTCATGGACCCTACCAGCCACACTCAGTGTCGTTACTTCCACTGGACTTTGTATGTTCTGATGGCCCCAAGATTCCATGCTGTGGTATATATGCCCTTTAAAACCCCTTTCCCTTGGGTATGAGTAGAGCTGGTATCTATGATAGGGCATCACTACCGTAATTATGGTGCTGTATATGGCAGAAGTGAATTTGCAGATGTAATTAAGGTCCCTAGTCGGTTGACTTTGAGTTCATCACAAGGGAGGCTATCTTAGGTGATGCTGACCTAACTAAGTAATCCCTGAAAAGAGATCGGAGAGATTGAAAAAATAAGAGAGACTTTCCTACTGGCACTGAAGGAGCAAACTGCCATATTGTACAGAAGGCAAGGCACGGAGAGTATCTTCTAGAAAACAAGAGTGGTCTTTGTCCAATAGCTAGCAAAAACAGAGATCTCAGTCACACAACCATAAAGAAATAGGTTCTGTGAATAACTAGAGATCTCGGTAGAAGACCCAGAGCTTCAGATATGAGCATAGTCCCAGACCATACTTTCACGTAAGCCTGCGTAGAGGATCTAGCTAACCCATAACCAAACTCTTCATCGTTGGAAAGTGTAAAGTATTAACTGTATATTGCTTTAAGCCACTCAGCTTGTGATAATTTGCTCTGCAGCGGTAGAAAACTATAGCACGTACTAATGCCACAGTGCAGGGAGGTGCCATTCTCAGTTATCAAACCAGCATGTCCTGCTCGATTGGCTTGTTTAGATGACCCTTCAGAAAAGTTTAATCTGTTTATGGTTCTCTATATAAATTTAATATGCCATGCCCTCAGTTAGCTTTTAACTCTGAGGCCATTTTGTGTTATTTAATGAGTTGCATCTCTATTGAGTTGGTGTGTGTTTCACATAAAACATAAGCTTAATTATAATGCAAAATTGGATTCTAGCATGATATGTTAGCATTGTATTTGAAATATCCCTACCGAAAGCAAGGTTATTAAAAAGTGATGAAGTTAGAGTTTTTATTAATTAAACTACAACATATAAGTAGCATCAATAATTGTCAAGTAGATTGTTCTCTATTACTTTACATACTTTGTATTTCTTTCATGCAATAAAATAAAAGAATAAACAAATTTTATATTATATTGTACTGAGGAACTATAAGATGCCAACCCTAATGAGGAATAATTTTTTGGAAGGAAAAATATTTGGGATAAAATCTGACTAAATATATGTCTGCACCTAAGAGTTCTATTAAACAGGGCTAAAATCTGTAGAAATTGCCCTGGGTTTAATGATCACATGAATAACCTTGTTTCAATTATTTGATTTTATAATAAATGAATTATGCATCAGACTTTGTGTCTTTTGTTACTTGCATAGTATCGATTTAGATAAAGATTATCTCTGGTGGAGTAATGGGACAGGGCTCCATGTGGCTGTTGTTTTGTTTTTTATTAGATCTCAAACCGAAATATCTACTTTGTCTAAATCAGCTTCACACATCCGAACACTGGCATCCATCACTTGCTCTTTATTTCACTTTGCTTGGCTATTAAGATGGCTGTCTGTCAGTGCTGTCCCTCACTTAAGTGATTACATTTGGGGCCAAAAAGAGGATGCTCCAAGGATGGGAGTGTGGCTATGGAGCAGTGCTGAGAAGTATGGGAAGGGTCACAGTCCTACCTCCATTTCAGTTTTCATCTGAAGCTCCCTGGTGAATGAAAGAAAGTTATAGTGGATGCAGGGAATGAATCATCAAAAATTATTTTGACAACATAGAATGGAACCTTGCATCTATTCACCAACAATTTAAAAAATATCTTACTTCTGGTAGAAGAAAAAACTTCCTAGAGAAGTTGGAGAAACCGATGAAGCCCCAGCACATTCTTAATGATGTTGAGTTCAGAAATGTGTGACTCTTGGAGAGTTTTTAATAAACAGAAGAAATATCTCCCCAGAGGCTGTGGTACCTGCTGGGTGAGTGTGTGAGTAGATGGATGCAGTGTTCTCACGGCATGGTCCAAGAAGTCCTGCATTGGAATGGTTGATAAAAATGGAGACTCGTGGGCTCTACTTACGATCTATTAAATCAGAATCTTTGGGGAAGACCTAAAGATTGATTTTTTAAGATCTCTAGATAATTGCAATGCACACTACATTTTGAGCACCATCAGTAAATATATATGTATTTACTTTACATGCATATTTATGTAAAAAATTCAAGAGCATTCTCTGTTCTCTATTGCCAGTGTTAGGTAATATTGCTCGTATTTATAATCCACCCCCCACCCCATTTATCTTTAATCCTGCAAGGATGCACAAAAGTAGCTTCAAAGTGTTTTTGGAGTCACTGCCTATTTTTTCTCCATTTAACTCCATTCACCCTCTGAGCAAGTTGCCTTTGCTCTTCACCCTGAGGACAAAGTTGTCTGGTGAAGCCTGGTGGAGTGTTGCGTTCTTACCGTTGAGGATATTATCTAGCCAAGAATGTTGAGTGTGATGTGTAGGCAACTGATGGGACTGATGGAGCAATGGAATATGTCCTTGAATTGAATTTCCTCAGCAGATGACAGGACTCTGAAAAGCCAGTTGAACCTAAAGGTCTGTTGGTACACTGACACTGTTGGTACACTGACACCTCACTGTATCTGTTTACTCTGTGAAGTGTTTCAGAATGGGAGGTGACTAAGATGTTCTCGAAAAACCCATTCCCAGGAAAGTTATTTCAATGATATTTACATTTTTTTCTTTGCAACAGACATTACCGGATTTACATTTTTCATAAGAAAAGCAATTTAAAAGCTATATCAATGGAGTGAATAAATTTTTCTGCATCACTTGTGGTGAAGAGGGTACCCTTGATGGACGGATGTGAGCAGCGTGTTTTCTTTAGAATCCCAACTTAATCGAAGATACCCTACTCCTTCGTATCCATAAGGTGGCTGGGGATAATAATGGTGTTTAGCTAATGGAGTTGTTTCATGGATTTATTGATATAATTCATGTAAAGCAATTAGAACAGTGTGTGATGTGCAGCAAGGGCTCAATAAGTAATAACAATAATAGGTACCATTTATTGAGCATTTACAATGTGACAACCTCTGTTCTAAGTGCTTTGCATGAATCATCTCAGTAATTTTCTCAAAGTCAAGCAACTCCAAAGCAGTGGACTGGAGATTTGAACCCAGGCACATCCCTAAGCCTCTGCCTGCATCGCCTGCCGCTTTCCTAAATGTGACTCGCTACTTTTTCACATTGTTATTGAAATATGCTTCTCACTCAATGACTTACTGCTTGGTTTCATTTTCAACTACATTTAGAAGGGCCAAATGTCCTTCCAATTCGTTCAGTCAGAGGAGTTAGCCAGGCTTCTCTTGGGTTGAGTAACTGCCCAACGAAGGGAATAAGTTCGAGGCAGGAAACTGACCCTCGTTTTGTGTCATAATGGGAGACGGAGGGATGACACTTCATGGGGACATCAGGGCAAGCGATTTGACTGGCTCTGAGTGTCTTCCGGCCTCTGGGTGAATTCTCTGGCACGTCTAGGCGTAGTTCCCACTGGTCTTGTAATGCAGACCACTCTTGCTAGGAAAACAAATTGCCACCCATTGCCTGCGTGGTTCCATTCTCCTACCTCCCACTGCCACTTGGCCTGAGCAGGGTTTTCCACTCTGTGGTCCTTCCCATACTCCCTCAAAGACTTTTTGGCTAGATACCGCTGTAAATGGTAGTTGTTTGCAATTAGTTCTTAAAAATTATCTGGTCAAGATCTCTGGAGTCAGACCTGAATTCCAATCCCAAGTTGGATATTTCTGGTGTAGTCCACTAACTCTCTGTTCCTCAATTTCCCTCTGTATGATGGAGCTAATAATGGCACCTACCTCACAGGATTTATGGCAGGATACAGTAAAATAGTACAAATAAAGTGCTTAGTTCACTAATCTCTCAGCCAGTAATTACCCTGCAAATATAAGCTACTACCATCTAAATTTTGTTCTCATAGATTTCAAACATTGCAAACACTGGAGGTAGGATTTTTATTACCTATACCATCTTGTACACCTGGACCATAAATCTAGCAAATGAATAAATGATGAATAATCAAAAATAAATGAAATAAAGTTTAGTTTTTGACCAGACCAACTAATGGAGGTTTTCAGACTCGCGTAAGAGAAAGCCCTCCACCCTGCCTCCTCCTCCCCCCACCACTCTAATACCTTCGCCAACCTGGAATGAAAAAGGCAGGCAAAACCAGAACTTCTTTGCACCCTACTTCAGCCCCTCAAAGGGCAGCCTCGGCTCTCATTTGGAAGGAAACATTGTTTTCCTTCCAAAAGCCCTATTACTGAAAACAAAGCGGCAATGAGTTTACTGCTGCCAGTAACCAGAGATTTTGAATACACTTCACCTGAAGGATAAGCTCTGAAGTGCAGCTGTTAAGAGTGTCTGTAATTAGGTGTATTCATTTGCCCCGGGGACAGGCCAAGGAAGCCTTCCTGGGGCTGCAGAGCCTGAGTGACTCCCTAAAGTTATTTTGTGGAACCTTCTTTTATTTATTTTTTAAATATTTTATTTACTTATTTTTAGAGAGGGGAAGGGAGGGAGAAACAGAGGGAGAGAAACATCCATCTGTGGTTGCCTCTCAACACTCCCCCTACTAAGGACCCGGCCCACAACCCAGGCATGTGCCCTGACTGGGAATTGAACTGGCGACCCTTTGGTTTGCAGACCGACACTCAATCCACTGAGCCACATGAGCCAGGGCTGTGGAACCTTCTTTTAAACAGTAAGACCTGGATCTGCCTCTAACCCTCCTGGTTAGTTTTTGAGAGTAGGTCACATAGATGCTTTTGACAAAACATTGTAAGAGCATCCCCTTTCTCTCACCACTGCCTCATACTCACCCCTCCCCCCACCTCCCATCCCCCACCCCGACCCCCCACCCCCAGGGCAGGAGCACAGAATTGTCAGGTGTCTGAAATCACACA